>OY720048.1:1266198-1564956 GCA_963082485.1 Eudonia mercurella
CAGAAAACATGAAATATTCAACTGTAGGAACTTTATATTGTAACAAATAAGAGACTTTTTTTATTTTTTATTATTATATTAACGGGCAAGCACAGTGCCTTCATCTCACCTGATGTTAAGTAATGATAAGGCCAATGATAGAAGCGCACTTCACCCGGGGATCCTCAACTAGTGAGGCACTGGCTATCTTATCTCTAGCTGCCGTAACACAACAATGCTACAAACATTGATGTTATGGCGACATATTTAGATAAGATGGTGGTAGCTAGCAAGGCGGACAAACAAGCCCTACCACCAACCAAACCGAGTACACAAACATGTTACCCCGCTGGGGAATCGAACCCGGGACCTCTGGGTCTAAACCGGTGGTCTTAGCCACTAGACTACAGAGGCGGTTAAACGCCGTTTACTATAATGTTTGTAAGTTATAATATCATCATCATCAGAGCATTCCTATGTAAACCACCACGCGGGCCCAGTGCGGATTGCTGGATTTTAGCGACTGCTAATGCAGCCGATACCAACGGCTTTACGTGTCTTCCGAAGCATGGCGGAGCTCTTGATGATATTTTTGGTTACCCATCGGCGATACCGGGTTTTGCGAAAGTTCAAATATTCAACCTTAAAGACTAGGGAATCACGGACGTAAAAATTTAACTGTTGCATCACATATTGTATTATATCTTTGAAAATATTATAATAAGTCAAAAAATTTCATAATACATTTGTTAAAATTTGTAACCTTCACAAATTTTGTTGAAATGCCCTTACATAAATTTAAAGCATATGTCAAAAAGACTCAAATGAGTAAAGGTTATTATTATAAAGTGGAAGATTATGGTAATGACAAAAATGTATGGATATAGTTGTACATACACAATAGAGCAAATTAATGTTATGAATGTGATATAATCATTGGCTATTTTTTTTAATAAACTTGTATTGTATTGTAACACTACAGGAGAAAAAAACAGCCCTTGTCGAGTTTCTTGCGGCTTCTTCTCGGTACAAGGTCTCCACAGTAGGGTTTACGAAGTCATGGCTTTAAAACACTTGTAAAAATTCATTTTGAATAAAAAAAATGAATTTTGTTCAGTTAAAATATGCTACATGGGAAAGCAGGAAGTTTTGTGTATTGATCTCCAAACATCAGTATGAAGATGGCACCTCAATGATGATGACCAGAACATTAGGTTTAAGCATTATTTATTTGTTCAAACAATTTTTTAACGCAAATTTTGTTGCGAACAAATTACAAAAACACAAATGTTGAAAAAATTTCCCATTTGTGTTTTTTCAACATTTGTGTTTTTCATTATTTATTTATTTATAACGCCTTGGTGACCCAGTGGCAAACCGCTCAGCTTGATAAGCGCAGTTCAATTCCCTGGGTCAAAATATGTTTCGCATTTTTCGATGCATAGCCTGTTTTTTTTACAATAAACTCCACTCCGCCTTAATGGTGTGTCAGCCTTATTTGGTCTGTGACACTGTTTGTTGAAAGAACGGTCTGGGATTTCAATTCGAGTCTGGGTGTGAAAATGCCACTTTCCGACATAGGTACTAAGTGGTACACTAGTGTATATTTTCACCCGACTAGAAAGCGTCACAGGCAGCTAGTGTGTCAAGCTAAACACTAAGATCGCAATGCCTAACGAAGTCGGCGAGCGAATATTTTTCTAAGAATTATGTCTAGGGCCACCATCGGAGCCTAGTTCGAGTTTTATTTGCCATTCAATCACGTTAACGATAACTTTGTTATTATTTTTTTGACCCCGCAGATGGGTCCCCAACCCACCTGCTAAGACTAGCAACCAGGAAGTGGAAGGAGGTGAATACTACATGTACGACTACCTCAATCGGTTGAGCTAGTCAGTGTCAGACTCCTACTGACTAAACACCCCCAGTAGGGTTACTCTTGAAACACAATTGCAATAATCAATTTCTAATCACAAATCTTAAAAATTCAAATGGCACTCTTAAAAGCGATAATAGCGCCCACATTGAAATTAAATTGCGTGGAAATTGAGTGAACAAATTATTATCGAGATGGGGCGTTCCGAAATTGCGAAACTTATCCCAATATCGATACATATTAATCGCATTGGAATTGTATTGAGATTGAGTTTGCGTCAAGAGTAGCCTACCTGGTGTTGCCTAAGTATAGCTTTTGAAGGGCTACATAGGCTGACGGAACGGTCGCCTCCCGTGGATGAACGAAAATTTGTATGTCATTGAAAAACGCCTGCTAGTATTTTATCTTTCCTTTTTCATTGCACTACAGCCTGTTGTGGCGTTTTGAACATTCTACCTTCAAGGTCCATAGTCACTGGAGGCATAAAATAAAGAGACTGTAGAAAGAAAATTTCATACATGACGCGCTCGAGCACCGCACACATAGACAACATAGACAACCTCTCACGGACATTTTTATTTTATTAATCAACGGGTAAGCACAGGGCCTTGATCTCACCTGATGTTAAGTGATGATAAGGCCAATGATGGAAGCGTACTTCACCCGGGATCCTCAACTAGTGAGGCACTGGCTATCTTATCTATTGCTGCCGGAATACAAGCTACAAACATTGATGTTATGGCGACATATTTAGATAAGATGGTGGTAGCTAGCCAGGCGGACAAACAAGTCCTACCGCCAACCAAACCGAGTACACAAACATGTACCCCCGCTGGGAATCGAACCCGGGACCTCTGGGTGTAAACCGGTGGTCTAAGCCACTAGACCACAGAGACCGTTTGGATGGAATCACACAATAGCTGCGCTCGGACTGTTGCGAGCTGTTCCGAGATTACCTGTCCGAGAGAGGGTCTAAAGCTTACGCTCTGCGCTCTGCATTGCAGTCTCATTATTTTGTGCTGGAGGAGTGAGTGAGAGTACTGAGAGTGTTGGTCATCACATAATTAATTATTTTCAATCGGGCGCGTTCCATTTCACGCAAAATTATGTAATTTTGCGTGAAATGGAACAATATAGTTCAATATATTTTGGTCTCCGTATAAAAGATCGTTAGTTTTTTTTCTTTTTTTTTATGTTAAAAGGAGGCAAACGAGCAGGCGGGTCACCTGATGGAAAGTAATCACCGCCGCTTATGGACACCCGCAAAACCAAAGTTATCGCAGATCCGTTGCCGGCCTTGAGGAAGGAGTCGGATCTTGGGGAGGGAGTAGGAATTGGGGGGGGGGTGAGAGATGGGCCTCCGGTACTTTCACTCACCGGACGAAACACAACAGCAACGAGCGCCATTGTTTCACGCCGATATTCTGTGAGGGTGGTATTACGCCGGACGAGCCGGCCCATTCGTGCTGCAACGCAGCGTGGCTCTACCACTCAGACAGTGTCACTCATTTAGCACCACCCAGGGGTCACGTGTAGGGTCTCAAGGGTAAATCTATGTACGCGAAACCCCGAAACGTACGTCAGTACGTTAACTTTCAAAAACAATATTGCAGAAATGGTTTCTGATTCTTCATCTTAAACTTTTAAGAGAAACGCAACATGTGCCATCAATTTCCCGCCATAAAATAAATAACCTACTTCCTAAGGACATCAGATAGCCGCGGTGTACAGACGCCGGCACATCAACCTTCACAGAAAAATTCTTCAATAAATGTTCAACCATATGCCATATACATTAAGTTGAAAGTCTATTGAGGAAATTTGATATTGTGGTAGTCTGAATTGCAAGCGTGTGTACCACATTTGTTGAGATCTCATCGCAGCGGCCGCGGCCTTGAGATAGGCCGTGCGTGATCCTACTTATCTATCAAAATCCGTCATAATGTTGGAACTGGGTGAAGGGTCAAGGTGCACAGTTCTGGAAAAAAATATAATTGACATGTCTGCGTATAAGGAGCAGCAGTTAACGCGCCCGGTCTGCGATTGCTGAGGTTAACTTACTAAAGTTAAAAGATACTGTAAACTCTTTCTGCGTAAAACGGAACGCACCCGATTAAATTTAAATGAGGGTATAAAAGCTACTAACTAATTATGAGATGACCAACACCTCAGTCTCCCTGTGACCACGGACCCTGCAAAGGACTCGAAACGTCAGGATAAACATTAAATAATGTGTAAAGTAAAATAAACGCGAGTAGATCCGTAACAGTTGTTTCAGTTAGAGGTTAAGTAACTTTCGCAAAGGTCGGTCATTGGATGGGTAACCAAAAATGTAACATCTCGAGCTCCTCCTTCGCAAGGCATGTAAAACCGTTGGTCCCGGCTGCATTAGCAGTCGTTAACAACCACCGCACCGCACTGGGCCCGCGTGGTGGTTTATGGCCCGTTCTCCTTATCCATCCATAGGGAAGGCTCGTGCCCCAGCAGTGAGGACATTAAATAAGCTGGTGGTGTAGACGTAAATAAACAAAAGTTTGCATTAAAATTTTTAAGAAGCTTGATGGAGCTGTGGTTCAAAGTTTAGTAAGTGACCAAAAAATCTTTCATTACAAGCTTTAGAAGGCACGAAAAACCGTTGGTCAATCGCGTGGTGGTTCACGGTCTGTTCTCGCTGTTGTTTCCATCCATAGGAAGAGCTCTTGGCCCATCATTGGGGACATAAAATGAGTAGGTGATGTGATTTGTTTTAAATTTTTAGTGTCAAGGAACTGGCAAGGAATTATCTCTAACCATTGGAATAACAATTGTATCAATATTTTTACTATTAGTTGGTTGTTAGTAAGGCAAACTTAAAACAAGCATTAGCGCCAATCAAACCGAGTACCTGTAAATTGTGACCCGCTGTTCTTTTCATGTCTCACATCAGCATATATATATAAACATGTTTATATTATAACATACAATCACGTTTATATACAACATATACTACTCAAAACAAAATAAGGGCCATGAGGTATTTTGTCTGTACCATGAAAATAATAAAACCAATATTAATTTTTTTGTCTCCATAACGAAAACTAATGTTGTTTTTACCGTGTAGACCAATAAATTTATTCCAATAATAATGATTAAAAAGTTTATTTGCTTTTGAAAGAAAAAACACATTTAAGGTTAAAAATAAAAGCAATGTAAAGTTACTGAAAACAAAAGAAAATACTCTTTTAGTAACGGGTATGCCCCCCTCGTTTCGTTACGCACTCCTGAAGCCTGGAGTGCATGCTCTCAATCAAATGCCTGACATTTTCCATTGGAATCTCTTCCCAGGCTCTTTTAACAGCGTTGATGAGTTGCTGTTGGTTGTAGATTTCCTGATCACCGTCTCTAACTCTTCGTTTCAACTGATCCCACATGTGCTCTATTGGATTTAAGTCCGGACTGTTCGCCGGCCACGGCAAGACTTGAATTTGAGACGCTTCCAGTACAAACCGAGTCGCTTGAGCCGTGTGTGCACGAGCATTGTCTTGCATCAAGATGAATCCAGGACCCGCTCGCTGGGCAAATGGGATCACATGTGGTCTGACGACTTCCTCAATATACCGCTGAGCAGTAACAGTACCCTCATTTAAAATAGCGAGCTCAGTTTTGCCGTGTAAGCTTATCCCGCCCCAAATCATTACATTTGGACCACCAAAACGATCGACTTCATGGATGCAGGCTTCTGAAAATCTCTCGCCGCGTCTTCTCCATATTCTAATACACCGATCGTCGTTAAAAAATTTAACTTTGCATTCGTCTGTGAAGAGCACCATGCCCCATTGGTTTATGTCCCAGTCCAAATGTTGACGGGAAAATCTTAAACGATTTGCACGATGATTTCTGGTTAATGGAATACGGACAACTCGCCTTCTTGATGCCTGCTGGTCTTCATGCAATCGATTACGAATAGTTTGGTCACTGACACGAGTACCCGTTGTGAGCCGTAAACGATTTTGCAGCTTGCGGGCCGTCGTTGTGCGATCTCGGCGCGCACTTAATCGAATGTAACGATCCTCTTGAGCTGTTGTAATGCGAACTCTGCCCGAACCAGGTCTTCTTCTAACACTGCCGGTCTCTTGGAAACGATTCCATAGATTTTGAATAGCTCTTCGAGAAAATCCCAATTGCAAACCCACAGATCGCTGCGAATGACCTTCTTCAATCATTGTAACGGCTCTGGTTGCTGTCAGCGAGTCCATATGACGCCTGCGTGCTTGTGGCATATTGCAAAAGATGTTTCTGACTCGAGATATCAATGAACTCTGATAATTTCTAATAAACCAAGAAGCTAAGGAAAGCAAAACGTCAAAGAAAATGCAATCAAAATTTTCAAAAATAATTTTAAATCAAATTTTATTTAAAATTGTTGCCAGCATTAGATGAATACTACAATATTAAAAAGTTTAGGTATCAAAGAGTTTGTATACTCAATATTTTACTACTTTCAATATGTAAATGTTTAATAATTTACACCAAAATGAAAAAATACCTCGTGGCCCTTATTTTGTTTTGAGTAGTATATATAAATATTAGTGTTTATATATAACAGTGTTAAATTAAAACAGTATCCATTACATTTAGTAATATTCCAAGAAATGTTTTCATACTGTAATACTCAGAAGTCTTTAGAGACTACAACAATCTATTGAGACTTTTCCGGATCTATTATTTTATTACCTACGCTAATTAGCATTCTACCCACTAACTATTTGTATTTATGGAAATATCTTCATAATTGACTAGTCGCTAGAGTGTTCCACGAACGGTTTAATATATTTTTATTTGTTTCTCAGAAATAATTACACTCACGCGTTATATTGATCAAACCTTTTATAACTTCGGTGACAGGGTTAAAATGAAAATATTTTTAAAGCCCTTTTATATTTTTAAAAGTAATTGATGTTTTCAAAAAATTACAAAATAGAAAATTTATTTACCTACACGTATTTTATTTATTTTGAATTTTGCATTTACAATGCTATATATAGTTACAAGATAAAAAAAAATACTAGAAAATATCAACCAGTCTAGGACGCTCGAGTGGGAAGCGAACCCACAACCTTTGGATTTGGATAACCGGTCATTGGACCGGAGAGCATTGGCTCTGACCGCCGCCGCTGCGCTACCGAGACCGCAGAAAACTCATTGAGTTTGAAAAAAAAAAATAACTTGTACCTACCTACACGTAAGTATTCCATATTAGACTGCCATAAAAAGTATTTACTTAAATAATTACGGCATTGTCACGGTGAAGTGATGAAGGTGAACTAACAAAAAATGTACGAAATGACAGACAGAAATATTGGGTCCTTACCTAAGAAATTATTACTTCAAAAGTCAATAGACTATAAAAAAAGAAACAAAAACAAAAAAAAAGTAAAAACATTGGCTGGGTTAGCTATCTCGTAGTAGTCTTGACCCCAACTGTTGGATCGACCACACCATCAAAATTCTTTAAACGAAGCCAATTTTTCTATGGACGTAGATGTAGTTAATAATTTTCATTTACAGCAATGTTTTATGGGGTTTTGTTTTCGGGAATATTAGCAGATTTTATTCTTATGATTAAAAAACTCAAAAAACTTGTCAGTCAAAAGTACTAGACGTCAAAAGTTTCGTTTTACGCCTTAATCAGACTATGACTTTGCTGTTTAAAAGAGTAAGGCGTTTTAATATAATTATTATATGTAGGTTTTGAAATGCTTGGTTATTTAATAAACAAAACTAAAAAGTTTGAAATAAACCAAATAAAAAAACGGGCTGCTAAAACAACTATATAAAAAACAATTATATAGGTACTCGTAAAAACCGAACTAACATAAAAAATAACTGCAAAGAGAAAAAAGTGAAAAGAAAAAAACAAGCTCTACGATCCCAGAATTCAATTCGAGCAATGTTGAATGCAAAGTGAAATATTTCGGAAATCTATAATACATGAGTATTTATAAATACATTGAATATTTATAGTTGTCGCAGAGACGGGGACAATTATCAACCAAGCGGCCATGGCTAGCTCAATTAAATCCGCACTCCTTTTGGTTGGTGATTGTCCCCGCCTGCGACAACTATCAATATTCAATGAATTTATAAATACTCATTTATTATAGATTTTCGAAATATTTCAAGTATAGTCAACTCATAAACTATAAGCAGATGAGATGTCTCCTCTTAAATATGTAAGGCGCTACTCCCAGCGGAACGAGCCCTTTCGTTTTCAGTCAGTTATTCTGCTGACTATCTTCGTCAAAGATCGTTAGTGATCACTGATCACAAGCCCGGGCTATGCGTCGAAACATTCGAAATACATTTTGCCAGACCTGGGAATTGAATACCTTCCGTGTATCGGGCCGAGCGCTCTGCCACTCGACCATCAAGGCGTTCCTGAATTAATGAAATTACTAACATTATCATAATCATCCTCCTACGGCAATTTGACGTCAAATTATGCAGGTAATTTTGGATAATTTATAAGTGCTGGCTACGTCTTTTCAAAATACAAAGTGCATAAGTTAAGTGCCTTTCATTCCATATGGTTATTGTTTTTTGACATTTTGGTACTCACCACTAGTGACCATGGTGGATGGTTGCTTGAATCTTCAAGCAACAATATATTTACGAGAACCTAATGTATGTTTACAAAATTTACACAGTTATTTATATATGTTACCTCATTACTCGAAGACGCCTTACCGATTTGGAATTTTTTTTTTGTTTGAAGAAAGGTATACTTTCCAGGTGGTCCCATGGTCATCAAGTCAGGATCTGATGATAAAACCCTGAAGAAATCCAGGGGAACCTTCGAAAATCGTAGTGGTGAATAGTGCATTTGTTAAGGCTGGATAGATTGTGCAGATATAGAACTACTTTAAGGATGTGCAATTATAAATCAATCACCTCTATTAATATTATTATTAGCCATTACTTAAATCCATCAATCATGCGGAAATCTTTTTTTTTCGCGACATTCACTTGTGACTTTCGCTACTATTTACAATGTAACATATTGCATAACCATTTGGTTAACCTTTGGCTTTTTTGGGATAGAACCGGCTGTTAGCTGCTTATTACATTCATAACGTAACCGGAACAGCTTACAATACTTATGTAACATAAAAATTTGCTAATGCTGGCCAAAAGCCGCCATCATTAGAACAAAGGCATCGCTACAATTGATTGTTTTCGACGAAATCAACACGCTTGCAAAATGCGGGTTGGAAAACGCGGGCTATGTACCTATCAAAAACTGCGAAACACTTTCTCCGACCTGGGAATCAAACCACCACCGGATATCAGGCCGAGAAATTTGGCACTCGGCCACCGAAGCGGTTGAAATTGTTTTATGTGTTTCCGCTTGGTGAATATGCTCGTGAATTGTAAATACACATGTACAATAATGAGGAGCCCGATCGATGGCGCAGGGTTATAGCGCCGGACGGTGATTGCTAAGATTAAGACACCTCGATTTATAAACATTCAGATAATCTGATCCTTAATGGGGCTGTCACAAGGTCGATAATACGCAGCGCCTGCGAGAATTGAGACCGCAAATTAACAGAATTTAAAAAATATTTAAAAAAAATATTGGTTTCAGTTTCAGTGGTTTCCAAGCATATAAATTAATTAATTTTGTTGTAATTTCAACAATAGTGAGTTTTTAGTTGTGTTTTCGAAAATAATTATGATCGAGTCAAAATTATACTATCGTGTAAGTATCATAGTTTTGGACGAAAGTTGGTGCATTTTTCAGTGTGTCGCCTTAAACAGCTTTCGCAAAGGCCGGTCATCGGATAAGTGACCAAAAATTTATCATTCAAGCTCCTTTCTTTAGCAGTCGTTAACAGCCACCAATCCGCACTGGGCCCGTGGGTCGTGGTTTATGGCCCGTTCTCCTTATCCATAAAAAAGGCCCGTGCCACAGCAATCACTACATAGTATAAAACAAAGTCGCTTTCTCTGTCCCTATGTCCCTTTGTATGCTTAAATCTTTGAAACTACGCAACGGATTATGATGCGGTTTTTTTTAATAGATAGAGTGATTCAAGAGGAAGGTTTATATGTATAAATACATGCATACAGTAACAGTATTGCACCCGTGCGAAGCCGGGGCGGGTCGCTAGTAGTCTTATAAAATGAACAGACTGGTGATGTTGATTATATTTGAAAGAGGAAATTTATTATTGATTCATTGATAATCAAAATATTGTCAGTAACATCAACACGGCAAATTAGTAAACGTTGACCCTATGCTATACAACTTACTGCTCATAACAATTAGTATGACAAACAAAGCCGTGTTGATAAATTAGTCACACACGCGTATGAGTTTTGAAACAATGGACTTAGGCATATGTTGCCTAGAAAGTGAACCTTATTTTGCAGAAACTAAAGTTTGAAATGATTAAATTATATGAATAAAGGGTATATCAGTACATGCATATTATAATACATATACATTAAATAATTTCCAACCGACTCTGTAGTCTAGTGGTTAGAAGACCGGTCTCCAACCCAGATATTGTACTCGGTTTGTCCTTCTAATGTCTTGTCTGTCTCTCTAATGTAGCATTATCCTCATTGGTCGAGGATCCCGGATGAAGTAAATCGCTTGATTTTAAAGATAAGTTTAATTAAATAAAGTTTCATATCCTTTAGCACATATTAAATAATAGTCAGAATCTTTAGTATAACGCATTAAATGAAGGTAGAATCGAGAATCGAGTATACGTACATTGTTACACAACTAAATCGTAATTTTTAGCAAAGAAAGGGCTCACTCACACCGCTGCCGACGCCAGCGCCGCGCTACAATACCCTCTGACTGACCCAAAATGCACCATCACGGTTAATAGACAACCTTCCATGACAAAGACGGACAAAGAGGCCATTATTAACACTGTCATTACACGATAAGCACTGCTAAACACACACACTGTACTCTGTACTTAGGGTACACACACACACACACACACACACACACACACACACACACACGTGCTGGCAAGATAAGGAGTCCACGGAAAGTGAGCTTAATACATACATAACACGCTCGAGCAACGCACATATAGACCACCTCATCATCATTATCATGATCTCAGCCAAAAGACGTCCACTGCTGGACAAAGGCCTCCCCACATGAGGGGATTTGCTATAATCGCCACGCTTGGCAGGCGGGTTGGCGATCGCAGTAAGTTGAGAATTAACCTCAGAGAGACGCTGCTGCCCATCCTCTAGAATGGTCCCTTAGTCGGCTTTTACGATACCCACGGGAAGAGATGGGGTAGTGCAATTCTTTATCTCCGACACCACACAGGGAAGACCACTTCATGGACAAAGAACCGGAGCAGTCCAAACGCAGCTGTTGCAAGATACGGTTTATAATAATAATTCATTTATTTATTCAGGTAACTTACACCCATACAAATTGCAATAACATCAATAACATGTCACATTAACAAAATAAAAATAAAATAAAATCAAAATTAAAACAAAAATCAAAATTAAAAATCAAAATAGAAATTAAAAATAAATAATAATAATAAAACAAATTAACGAAGCTCACCTTCTGCAGTCTCCTTATGCTGTGGTGCTGGGGTGAAATTTGCTGATAATTTATAACGGATCATCCTAGCGGCACCGAGGTAGGGTTGCCAGTGCCAGCTGTCTGGCTTTTAAAGCTTTGTTTATCAACAATTTTTGACTTTTACGAGGGTACTGTAGTGGTACTGTATGACGTTGTGGAAATTGAAACTTTTACCTGATGTAAATTTGTTAACTTATTATTTTTTATTTTGTTTTTTTTTTAATGCGGTTGTCTTCTATATTTTTGTGTCTATTTGTAATGGAAAGTGTCCTGCTATTATAGGGCATATTCCAATATTTTTGACACTGTAAGGGAGAAAAGAGCTGGACACTTGCTGAGTTTCTTGCCGGTTCTTCTTAGTACAAGATCTCCCACCCAGAGTAGACTTACGAACCGATGGCATAGTGACATTCACAAGAGCTACTTGTAGCCTAAACTAAATAAATTATTTTGAATTTTGAATTTTTTGAATTCATAAAGAGTACGGCAAATTATATACGTGGCCTATCCGGCTTGTTAGGCTTTTTTAAACGGGCGAAACACTATAATAAATAAATATGCCAAATGATAGTCTTTTTTTAGGAATGTTAATGGCAGCTTTAAAAATGGATGTCCGGATTTTACGACCAAAACTCCGGCTCAATGGTTGATTCCGGCTTTTAAATTTTAGGACCTGGTAACCATACACGGAGGGGCAGGAACTTTGAGTGGCGATTACTCCTTCCCCGTTGTAGGGGGGAGTGTCCCACATAGCCATCTGCATCTCCCCAGGCACTGTAGTAAATGTAACGCCTTTATAACATTTTTTTTTTAAATCAGATACAGAAATTATTTTTTGTAAGTAATAAAAAAATATAAAAACAATACCTTTCCTTTGCAGTCGGGTAAAAATAACAATAATAATAATCAACGTATCTAATCTAAATTGATATCTGGAACCAGAGTGCTCAACATGCAACTTGGTCCAATGCTGCATTATTGGGCAGACCAGATCCATCCTCGCGGCGAACAGGGAGCTGCCCCGTACGCGGCACATCATCACGCGATTCGTTTGCGCACAATCACTGCGAAGCCATCAATATGCACGTCCGCAAACATCCCTGAAGCACTCTAGTACGGTGGCAGCTTCAACAGTGCCCTGAAAACATTGTTGTATTGGATGCCTACGCATCCATCCTGAGTGCCCTACGGCATCGTATGATTTCTTCGTGTGCTTGACCCATAGGTTGCATTGCATGTGTAGAATGATTGGCAAAATGCTCTGAACAGAGTAAAATTTACTTCTATGGTACATCGCGCAAACCTACGAGTTAGCATATTAGCTCGCTTTATAAAAAAGGATAAACAGAGTAACTTCTTTTTTTAATGAGATTACTGTTGCCGTTGTGACCTTTACAATGTAACCGAACTTTTTAGGGCGACGAGAAACTGAATGTTCCTCAAGTCCTACAGGCTATCTCAGAGGGGTGATACTTCTGCAAGTACAAATGAGAAGCATTTCTCAACCCCATCTTACCATCTTATCTCTACGGCGCGATATGTCAGATATTGACTCATCACACCCAACTCGTGGACTCTTTCTTGTCTATGGCAAGCCGAATGATAGAAAATACATTGCGCATACCACTGCGCCCGCGAAGACGCAGATGATTATGTGGGACTCTCCCATCCCATCCCGTCAAGGGGAAAAGAAGGTATACCCACTAAAAACTCCTGCACTTCTTCAGTGCCGCCTGGATGATGAGCAGAGGTCGGAATCTGCCAGTCATTCCAGGTCCGCATTCAAGTGTTGATTGGGGGCCCTCTTTTTAAATTTCGATGTGATTATGAAAGAAAACTAGGTACTGTAGATAGTCTTTGCTTAGCGTCTCAAAATATTATAAAATAATAATAATAATAATAAAAATGAGGAGCTCGATGGTAGTGGCGCAGTGGTTAACGCGCCCGGTCTGCGAGTGCTGAGGTTAAGCAACTTTCGCAAATGCCGGTCATCGGATGGGTGACCAAAAATTTATCACCTCGAGCTCCTCCGTGCTTTGGAAGGCTCGTAAAGCCGTTGGTCCCGGCTGTATTAGCAGTCGTTAACAATTACCAATCCGCACTGGGCCCGCGTGGTGGTTCATGGCCCATTCTCCCTATCCATCCATAATGAAAGCTCGTGCCCCAGCAGTGGGGACATTAAATGAGCTGATGATGAATAATAAAAATAATAATAACGGCCTGATGGCCAAGAGCCTCGATCAACATCTCATGAGGCTTTCGTTAGGCGGCTGGATCAAGGGCCTTATTCAGAAGGCAGTTCTCCTCGATACGGCACACATTGTGAGGAGGTTCCTATCTCTGGAGCCATAACCACCGGTAGCTTGGACTCAGGTCCCGATGCCGGCGGACCCCTATTTTTTATATTTTTAAATGTTTTGTTTGTTTTGTTTTTAGAAAATATTTAAAAATGTAAATTAATATGTGGAAAAATAAATATAGGAGATACTTACCTAATAACAATAAATTAATAAATAATTAATTTATTATTATTATTATTAATTTATTATAATAATTAATAATATTATTATTTTGAGAGTGTAAGCAAAGTCAGTCAAAGTAATTTTCCTTCATAGTCTTAAAAAATATAAAAAGGGTCCCCCAATCAACACTTGAATGCGGACCTGGAATGACCAGCAGATTCCGACCTCTGATGATGAGGGACAACCGTTATAAACAATCACAGAAGTTTTTTGGCCTGTTCTTATGACACAACTTCAAAGAATGAGATATCGCATTTCAGACCCTCTCATCATCGACCATCGAGGAGGCAGGTCACAATAATGCCTTGGCAATGATTGTGGTAAACTCTGGGGTACCCAACAGTTCTTGGAAGAGGTCTATATTCAGTATATTTTTTTGACTTAGATATTAGGATGATCAATAGGTGTCCTAAGAACATCTGTCCTTACCTTATTGACAAAATGAGGCTACAACAGTTTTAAACCAGTTTAATATTTGTTTTGGAATGAGAGGGCAAGAACCAATCTCATAAAAAATTTAATATACATTAAAACCTTAACAAACTTCTACAGGATGTTAAAATCTAATATGTGAATACATTACCTATTATTAGGTAATTATTGTAACTTTATTTATTTCATACACCCATGACAATTTTTTTAAATAAATACGTAAAAATATATATTCTAAGGTATAATATGGTAAAGTAAAAACTAAATAGCATATTACTCTCCCACTGCTGGGCAAAGGCTGTAAAGGCAAAAAGAAAAGCTTTTGCTATTTCTGATGTAGTGACTTTCTTCAAAGGTATAGTATCTGTAGCCTAAATAAAAATAAAATTTAGGTATTAATATAATTAAGTATAAAACTTGTTAAAAGTTCACTTACTGTGATGTGGACTAAGAAATCACAGGTTTTATAGTAGATACCAATAATATTTTAAAATGGGCAGATGTTGCTCTTAGTTTGTAGGTAGTACAACTAAGTGCTATGAGTTAGTTTAGTTCATTATTCATTTCTGATAGGTATATCCTATAGTACACATCAATAATACCAGGTCATGACATTATAAATCTAAACATGCTAGGTAGGATAGGCAATAATCTATCAGGATTATTGAGAAATGGTATTTCTCAATGATTTACCTTTCAATGAAAAAAATATTTTATTCTTCTTTAATAATAAATAGTTAAAATAAAATTGTATGATAATGTTCTATAATTTTTTATAATACATTTTGTGTTTTAGCACAGCTTCAACAGCAAGAGTATGGTAATATTAACCACAACAGTTTTATTTTATGTCATTGTTTCTGTAAGACAGCAGGTTCTACAAATCATTACTATTGAGTGTTGAAATAGTTGAAAACACTATAATAAAATACCTTCGGTCAACATTATTGATCAAAATAAAAAATACTATTATCTTTTTTGTAGGATAAAGCGAATTTGATCTTTTTACTTTATTCCAACTAGAATCTTATTAGATTTTTAGCTAAGTATGTAACCAATGAAATCGTAAACTTAAAAATTATTCTCAATTAAGTTTTATTTGTGTTAGGTTTTATCTATATAAATAAATAGAATAACAATACTTACTGCCAGAAAGAATGTCGTGCACTTCACTCCTTAGTTTCCTAAATGAAATACTAGATATTTCGTCTATTACTCAAATGAAATCCTAAGCCAAGAATTTTGAGAATAATTTCTTCATTTTAACTTTCACAGATCACAATTAAATTTAATACAGATTACGTACCTACTGTTCAGAATTGATTATTTTTGGCTGACTGACGTTTGATTCGTTAAAAGTAAACAACAATGCGGAAAATCTTCACTGACAGCAGAGACAAAGCAAAGCAATGCAAGTTATAAGACCGACTGCCTGCACACATTTAACATTACGCACGCACGCTGTAGGTGGTACGCATTAGCGCAGAAAATGTGAACGGAACGCAAATACCTAGGTAGGTAGGTACTTACCAATCACAGAAATTATTTCTTTCATGTTTTAGAACGTAAAACCAATCAGAATTGAGAACAGCTTGACGTTTAAATTTAAACGTGTTGCCAGTAATAAAATTAATATTGATCACAATAAAAAAAATCTCTTTGGTTTACTTTTCCTTTTTTTAAATAAAGTTTTTGTCTTTGTCTATCTATTCCACAAAGTCCTCCTTTCTTCCTTCAGAGTCAAAAAATAAGATACTGACTGGGACTAGAAGATATTTACTCATGTCACAGATTAGTTAATAGTTACCTCATGTGCTAGAACTGTGGTTCTGAGGGTTTACTATGGCATACACTCATGTTCGCTATTATACCTACTAGCAGATAATTGTCTTTTTGTATAAGCACCCAGCACTAGCAATAATATTAAGTTGATGCATTCTATGATTTATCAAATAAAAACCATTATTTACTAGTAAATATTAGTAATAAACATTTCGAAATATTCGCCAAACCAGTAAAATAAATAAGTTTTATAAACAAACAGCACGCAAAAATATTTTTTTTTAATGTATTGGTTTTCTCATTATATTCGAAGGTATTCAAATAAATAATTTAGTTTAGAAGTCTACGAGTACAGCAGTTGCTAATAATAATGCTTGTTTCAGTAAAGTAGTAGATCCAGTAGATCTAAATGTCATTTTCCAAATTTATCATTTTTTCGTATATTATGTGTAAATAAAAATGTAATTTTATTTAATAATATTCTTCTATTTTTAAATTCCAACCAAATAGTTAATATTAAATATTTTGATGTTATTTAATTATTTCCAAATAAACTCAAATATCCCGCTCAATGATTCTCACGCCCAGTTTGACGTCACAGACCTGGGGTTCTCAAACCATCCTTACCGCACCCTATTGCACTCCGTTAGAAAAGGCGTATGAAAATATATTTTGAAGCAAATAAGACTTTATGATAAAGTAGTAAACTTGCAATTTCTGTGATTGTGTTTTTAGTTCCGCTTACTGCAACCAGATGTCGTGATGAAATCAAACTACACTAGCGCAGAATACACCAATCACATTCCAGGAAATTTGACGCAATTTGCAAATGGCCGTGAAAAGGACTGAGCTCGAGGGTGTATGAAAAGCTAATGGTGGATGATTTCGTGATAAAAACTTGTGAATATAATCATAATTTAGTGCGGTGCTGTTATTAAGATACAAAATGTGCCAAAAAGTGAGAATCCAGTCTTAATGGTGGTATAGGAAACGCCTGATAACCGCTGGAGGGTCGATCGACGGGACATTGCTGGCAGAAGGGTAAAGTTCTAGCATAATTTTTGCTAGTTTTGTCGTTGTATTCGCTTGAATTTTCAGTTTCATTATACTTTTATTAGATTGCGAAATTATCCGTGTTGAATGAGTCTGTTTTCTGGTGTTAAGTTGCGATTTTCGTTGGTATCTGCGCCTGTGGTCGCCGGCGGAAAGGCGTTGCGAGAAACGCCTATTATAGCTAAAGGGTCCATGTTATTACGATGATGGAGTCACGTATCCTGTGATTAGTGTGCAAGGGTCATTATTGACTTCATATAAAGAGTGGAAGTGTAGAAATTATCAAAAATCTGGGATAATACAGTATATAGGTATGTACATTATGTAGTAGTAAGGCACAGCCCTGTTGCTGGAAAGACATCTTTTTTCTTTCGATTTTCGTGGGATTTGTCAGAATTCGAGTGTATGATTTATAATTACTTGTGTGTAATTTCCGAGTCTTTACAACCAGATGCCACGAAAATGTATATACCACTAATTAAAATAATTATGCAGATATAATTTAGATTTAATAGCAAACCTGCGCCGTATAAGTGATTTAGGAAAAACAAAAGTGTATCCATCAATTAGGAATTCATTCATTTAGTAAATTTTTCAATCTTAGTGATTTTACTGATAGTATCAATGGCATCCTGTTAATGAAAAAGTGAAAAATAAAGTTCAAAATGATTATCACTCTTCTAAAAACAAACTAATAGCTGAACTGTACTAATAATGTAATGTGTGTTTAAAAAAACAACAGTACATACTTTTAAGAGTTACATCGTATTTACATCAATTAACAAGTCTAGTAACTGAGCAGACCATGCTTGGTTACTAGGGTAGCTGAATGTTAAGTTTTTTACTTCTTTATCATCATGTAATAACATAAATCCAGTATTAATTTGATAAATAACAGCTAACACTCATCACTAGACTAACCCTTCACTGTATAACTCAAGTACCTACTTAGTATAATAAAGGTATAAGTAAAGGATTTTATATCTCTTCCTTCAAATCTATGAGCAATGGCTTTTCCGAACAATTGTAGCACACATTACTACCCCATAGGTGTAAATATGACTAACAAGTACAAAATCGTTCATGGAAAAGCCAATGGCCTATTACTAAAATGCCAATTTCCTCCTACATCCTTATTACTTAATTTGCACAACAGTTTCTTTTAAACTGGCCATGTAACAACATATCTGTGTAAGTGAATGTGAATTTTATAAAAATTTTTATGACGTAAACACATTAAACTGAAAAGTTGATATATATTCTGTTTTGTGTTGTGCATCGTTGTGTCAGCTAGATATTTTAAGTAAAATAGTAAATTTTGTGTGTAAATTCGACATGTAACATAATAAATTTCAAAGTAAGTAAAATTTTTCACTCCATCATATGCGTTACTTAGCCTACCAACACAGACTAATTCCACAGGAGATTTTTACTGCTGAAGACTTAGGAAGTCTTAATAGGTTAGGATATAGTAATAGGTTACTATGTTAATATTTTTTGATTAAGCCTCTTCTTTTGTATGTATGTATGTTAAAGCCATTTCCTAGTGACAAATAACTCAATTAATACAAAACTTTCATTTGTTTAGGGTATACCTGTTTTGTTTGATTTTTATTATACTTAGTTATAATATGAAACAGGTTATTAATAAAATTAGTCATTTATATTAGCTGTACATCGCTACACATAAAAGTATGACAAACTGTCAAAGTTTGCTCAGTAGTCTTGGAAATTTATGTCTATGCCAGTTTCAGATATAGGACAGTGCAGTGCAGCTAGCACATCAGGCTGTACTTTAAAAATAGTCAGTGTGTAAATACATGCAAAATGCCTCCTAACAAATATTTCTGTTTATTATGATTATTATGATTTGATAAAAATTACTTTGAAAGTATTTGGAATCCCTAATAGTTACTGAGCTGACACTGATTCATCAGCTCTGATTCATAATTCAATATTATAGAATAGCATTATTGCTTTTGTTATAAAGCGGCTGCCCCATTTCAAAACCTAGTAAGGACCTAAAAGCAAATTTTACAGGACAGCGTATAAACGTAAAATAGGTTAGCCTTTGAAAAATATTTATCTTGGGTAAGAAAAAATCTTTCGGTTGTATAATATATAAAATACGAAACATGAAATGTTATTGATGTATTGATTTATGTGTATATTACATATTTTATTTTATATTATTTTTATTTTTTATTTTTTATTTTATATATTATATATATTTGCTTCAATATCTATGTTTATATCTTAGATATCAATGCTGGTGTTTTTTTATTGTGTAGGGACTTACAATATTTGGAAGATTAATGCAAAAACCTCTTTTTACAAAAAATGTTCCTTACTAGGTTTTGAAATGGGGCAGCCGAAATGTAAGCAGCCAATTTTATTAAAGGATTTACCTATTCAACAGCAATTTTTTATAATGTCATCTTTGTATAGGTACATAAAGGTAGGTACATAAACCTATTCAAAGATGACCTTATAAAAAATTGCTTGCATGTTTACTAAGACTAAAAGGAATAAGGCAGGTAGATAAGGCATATCTCATTTATTTAACTCTGATCCTATATCATGTATTGCCTGGAATTCTAAACTTGAAAATATTTTGTTTTCACCTAGATAACCAAGAATTATAGAGATTAAAAAGCAGAAAATTATTAAAGTTAAATGAAGAAAACCTGCAAATATTTATTTAATGTTGTTAACTAGTACAGCCATGACTAAAAGTGTGTGTAAATCATACATTTACTGGTTTATTACTGGTACTGTAAAGATAATATGGCATAACAGATGTCAAAGGTACATAATTATGATCAAGACCCATTCATAGTTTTAAAATATTTAATATTTATTTTGAATATTTAAGTAAGCTTTCCATATAACCATTAAAAATGGCATAAGTAACAGTGAAGTGTCACTCAACTAAGCATACTAGTTATGGCCTTGTCTCTTTAATAAAGTGTGAAAAGTGTTGAAAATTGATAGATAGGTGCACAACATTTGTCATGATAAATCACTGTGTGTATCTTCGTGTTTAGTTCATTATATATTTTGTCATGTTAGTGTTAAAAGAAAACAAGTCACATATTAGTATTAATGCAAATACTTTATTCCATGTTATTAGGTACCCAAGGGTATGCTTGATTTTGTTGTTTTGTAAGTTTACGCAAACACTACACATTGAAATAAAACCACTTTTATGGATCTACTCACGTTTTTGTTTTTTTAAAAGGCTTTTGTCTTATGTAACATAGGTCAAACAAATCCAATTATCCAGTTATCAGGTTTTCAATTACCATAAAAAAATGTTTAAGCAAAAGTAGGTACCTATCTGATCTGTTATCATAAGTCTGATGGGATTTTTTTTTAAGATGTACTAGATCAGAATTTGTCGTGTGTACCTATTTGGGAAGAGATATCAATAAGTTACTCTTTGCCAGAAAAATATACACAACATGGTTTTTAGGTACAAAATCTCTGCCTCATTTGATGAGATAATACAATTGTAAGGAATTGATAACAGCCAGTTATTACCCAATCACATCTTTGTAAACTAAAATAAGATACAAATAAAGATTTATTATTATTATTATTATTATTATTATAGTTATTTGTCATAGTACATAACTGATTGACATTGTGGAGCAGTTTTACTTTTGTATAGCGGATCTAAGAAATATTATAATCATTTGTTAGCATTTTTCACCTTAAACTTTGCTATTATTACAAATTTGTTTCCCTAGTAAAACAAACACGGTTTGTGGAATAGCATGGCTATTATTTAATTGATTTTATCATCATTGCCATTAAAAGGCCAAGTGTTATCGCCTTACGGGACAGGTGCATTCAGAGCAACAAAGCTCATCACGGCGCATGCGCGTGCACCGCCCATGAATAGGCTGATTGTGCCCAGTTTGGCAGGTGTACCTACCAATGCAACATTGACAACACAACTTAAAAAATACTTATGGAATAGGGTTGAAAATGTTTTGAAACTCAGTCTAGTCTATGAATGCAAGTGGGTACGTAACAGTAGTCAACTTTAATTTATGGTTTTTAATCCAAAGCACTTTTTTTAAACCATTAGTGTTGGTATACAAACAATACTATGATAAAAGTTCAAAGTGTTAAAAAAAATTATTAATTAAAATATTGTTTCATATAATTTATGTCTGATGTGATGATCTGCAAAACAAAATAGAAATTTATTTTGTAGTATCTATAAATACGTAAAATTTTCCCTATTTTAGAATAAAATACAGGATAATTGTTAGGAATAGAACCTATTTGGTTGTTTTTTTTATACTTTTTTATTGTAATTTTGAAAGACTGTTTTTCTTTTGACATTTGTTTTATTTTATTAAATTCTTCTTCTGTCATTGCTCTTGAACGCTGCTTTTCATTTTATAAACCTATTTACTATATTTTAATACAGTCCACAACATTTTGGTCCATTCGGCCGTAGTTAATTACGAACTTGGTTTTCTAATTTCTTTTTTCTCAACAATAATTATGGTACGTACGAGGGCTCAGGGTTCAAGTGTCAATGCTGCTCCGGCTGACGAGTCTTTGATGGCGGTACTCGGGGTGCCCCCCCCGCCTAGTGCTGCTGCTCCGGCTGACGAGTCTTTGATGGCGGTTCTCGAGGTGCCCCCCCCGCCTAGTGCTGCTCCTCCGCCTACTCCAGGTAAGGTAGCCTTAAGTTCGCATTCATCAAGGCGGTCTTCGGCAGCGTCCGGCTCCGCTCGTGGGCTGCGGTTGCGGGCGGATCATGCTCGCCGTCTTGCTGAACTCGATAAAAATGCCTTCGAATTACAGAAAGCTGCACTAGAGTCTGAAAAAGCTGCCATAGCACTTGAGCTAGAGGCCAAGCTCGCCGAAATAGACGCAGGTTCACAAGCTAGCCGCGCTCTAAGCAGCCAAGCTAGCTCAGTCAACAGCAGCGTGAGAGAGTGGATCGATAACAACTCTTTCCATTCTGCTGATCATGCATCGCAGGGTTTGAATTGTGTGTTACCCGCGCCGGTCGCGCAGCCATCGGAGGAGTGCCTAGGCCTTCCTGCCTCTGTAACGTTTGCGCATTCTGCCGTTACTGAGGCGCCTAAGTGCTTCCCAGTTTCCTGTGGCCATCGCGCACCTACCGTCGCCAACACAGTTTCATCGAGTGCTCAGCTTATAAATAATAACTTATGCCATTCTTTAAATAATGCTTCGCAGGCTCCTAAGTGTGTGTTGTTTGCGCCGGTCGCGCAGCCATCGGAGGAGTGCCTAGGCCTTCCTGCCTCTGTAACGTTTGCGCATTCTGCCGTTACTGAGGCGCCTAAGTGCTTCCCAGTTTCCAGTGGCCATTGCGCACCTACCGTCGCCAACACCCTTGCCTCAAGCCCTCGGATTGACGCCTCGCTCCAAAGAGTAGGCCCAGCTGACGAACAGGATGGTATAAATAAGCTAGCTCTTGCCATAGAAAGACTCGCTTCAAACAAATCTAAGGACGCGTGGCGTCGTGGGGTTAATTGGGACAGTGAATTCCCGCGTGAAGACTATGTTAAATGGAACCAATGGTATTCTGATGTTTTGACGGTTACATCCTTAAAAATACCGCGTTGGTATATAGGTAAGTCGTCGCCAGTGAAACGAGAGCTACACGTATTTTGTGATGCGAGTGAGAACGCTTATGCTGCTGCGGCGTATTGGCGGTTCGTTTTTTCTGATGGTTCTGTTCATACTTCGCTTATCTGTAGCAAAGCACGAGTAGCTCCGGTTCAACCAGTATCCATACCTAGGTTGGAGCTTCAGGCTGCGCTTGTAGCAGCGAGGCTAGCAGCTTCAATCTGTAGTGCAGTCGTTCACAAACCGTCGTCACGATGTTTTTGGTCGGATTCCAAAAATGTTTTGTGTTGGCTGCGTAATGACGCACGCACCTTTAAGCCCTTCGTAGCTCACAGAATAGGCGAGATAGCTGAATTAACAGCTATGCAGGAGTGGCGTTGGGTGCCGACTCAGTGTAATGTGGCTGACGACGCTACTCGTGCACGCTCGTTGACTCTTTCTGAGAGTAGCAGATGGTTTAAAGGTCCACCATTTTTAACTCTGCCACCTAATCAGTGGCCTACCGAACTCACTGACAGCGGTCTTATTTCATTGCTCGAAGTTAAAAATTCCGCGAAACCACCTATTTCGGATACAATTAGTTATAACGAAACTGTAGCTAGGATCAGCACGCCACTAGTGGCAGATTGTAATCGTTTTAGTTCCTGGCTACGATTTCTACGCGCTACCGCATTAGCGCAATTGTATATTAGAAAGTTATTTTTAAGAGTTCTTAAAAGGAGAGGTGTATGTTTATTTAAAATAAGTTGGCTTAAAAACAAGATTATCTCATATAATATAGTTGAAACTGGCAATTGCTTTTCTAACTCTCCTTATATTATGGCCGAGGATATTGAACGAGCTCTTATACATACTTTGAAATTCTGTCAATCTCAAGCATTCTCTCAGGAGCTTGGATATTTATACTCAAAGATGCCCTTGCCACGAGATAATAAGTTACATGGACTTCATATAATTTTGGATGAGCATGGCTTGATTCGACTGGCAGGTCGAACCAGGGCTGTGGAGAATGTTCAACGTTCGGTTTCTCAGCCAATAGTTTTAAGCGGACATCACCGTGCCATGCATCTCCTTATTTTGGACTATCACCAAAAGGCTGCTCACGCAAACAACGAAATTGTTCTTAATGAAATGCGCCAACAGTACCACATTGCTCATTTCAGAAGCACAATACGAAAAGTTACACGTACATGTCAATTCTGCAGGATACGAAAAGCTATTCCGGACATTCCTCCCATCGGCGATCTACCAGCAGCCAGACTTGCTCACCATCAACGTCCATTTTCTTTTACTGGTGTAGACTATTTTGGCCCAGTTCAAGTCAACGTGATGAGACGAACGGAAAAACGATATGTGGCCCTTTTTACGTGTCTTACTACCAGAGCAGTACATTTGGAGGTGGTCCATAGTTTGTCAGCTGATTCCGCCGTCATGGCCTTACGTCGCTTCGCAGCTAGACGTGGAACCCCAACAGAAATGTGGAGTGACAACGGAACGGCGTTTGTGGGAGCTACGAAAGAACTGCGACAGCTTTATGGAAATAGTGTGGAAGAACATGCTGCCAATACAGGTATTCGCTGGCGATTCATTCCTCCGGGATCACCGTTCATGGGAGGAGCCTGGGAGAGGCTTGTTCGGTCAGTGAAAACTGCTTTTAAAGTAGCGCTGAAGGAAAGCAAGCCGCGGGACGAAGTATTGAAAACCTTACTGGCAGAAGCGGAGGCGCTCATCAATAGTCGACCACTGACGTACATCGCTGCTGAAGCTACAGAGGAAGCTCTTACGCCGAGTCACTTTCTTCTGGGCTCTTCGTCAGGTGTTCCAGCAGCAGTCACTCTCTCCGATTCAGATTTACATGGCAGATCAGAATGGAAAAAAGTTATACGCCTATCTGACCATTTTTGGCGTCGTTGGGTGCGTGAATATCTGCCCTCACTTGTCCCTAGGCACGCAGTTGGTGGTGGTCATCAGAACTTAAAAGTTGGAGACCTTGTTTTTATTTTTGACGGCAATCTCCCACGAGGAACCTGGCCCAGGGGTCGGATAACTTCCGTTTTTCCTGGGAAAGATGGTTTCGTGCGGGTTGCGGATGTACAGACGAGAGCGGGACTACTTAGGCGTCCCGCTAAGAAGTTAATTTTGTTGCCAGTTAGGTAGTTTCATTTTAATTTTTCTAATTTTTATTTTGTTTTCCTTTTAATTTAAGTTCATTCATGTTAAGGAATTAGTTTGTTTAGTTTTTTTTTATTTCTCTTTTGCTTCCAGCAGTTTCTTGCACGGAAGGGGAGAATGTTAGGAATAGAACCTATTTGGTTGTTTTTTTTATACTTTTTTATTGTAATTTTGAAAGACTGTTTTTCTTTTGACATTTGTTTTATTTTATTAAATTCTTCTTCTGTCATTGCTCTTGAACGCTGCTTTTCATTTTATAAACCTATTTACTATATTTTAATACAGTCCACAACAATAATGTTGAGTAACTTTAATATTACTAAAATTTTCGATTTCAACCAGCCATAAGCAAAGTTGAAAGTTACAAACACCGTATCGCTGACCATACGACTAATTACTCGATTGCATTACCTACCGTTACTGACTGGTCGGCCATGTCATGATTTGTCGGCTTATTCGAAACCAGTTGCCGCGCGAAGTTGCTCGTTTAGGCATGTAGGTACCCACTTAGAGGTGTAGCATAGTAATGTAATCTGATCCTGTATCAACCTTTATCTATCTTAGTGGGGCCTGCTGAGGTTTCCCTCTCCCAGTAACACTTCGACCCATCGGGATATTTTGTGCAGCCCCGTTTCTTTCACTCTTCTTCCTCTGTAAAGATAGATGCCATAAGTTTGGCAACCTTTGAGTGTGCACGTCTCGTCCGAAAGTTTCTAGCTTTTAGAGGCGCCCTAGGGTTGTTCCGCTTACGATCCGAACAAAACCTCTTGGAGAATCTAGTAGGGAAAGGTGACACGCTTGTGTGAAAAAATCAACAAACTCTCAAAAAAAACCTATTTACTGTGTATCCAAGTATGACCCTTCGAATTCACTCTGCGAGCGCCTTTACCACTGGGTCTCCTCTAGGGAGCTTCTCGCGCCGACGTTTATTTTTTATTTTTGATAGATTTTGATAATTGCCACTGGGCATTTTCCAGCTTCACCGGGTTTTTTGGGGGCGGCGAGAAACTTAAAGGGTTCCTCAAGCCGTGTGAAAAAAGAAAGTGCCGTCAGGTTTTTAAGAGTGAACGGCACCACGCAATAGTGCTCGAGCCCTACTAGATTCTCGGAGGGGTTCGGATCGGGTCGGGAGCGGAACGCCCCAGGGCGCCTCTAAAGGCTAGGACCTCAGCTCGGGTTGACCGGGTCGTGGGGGTGGATCGCGACAATGCGACGTACTCACTTGGTACAGTATCAGATAGATACATTGCATGCTACACCTACAAGTGGGTAGTGGGTAGCATGCGGCAAGCCGACGAAGCCTTCGAAGGGGTGCAGCGGGTGAAGTAATCCTTGTTAGAACAGGATACTTTAAGTAGGGTAGTCACCTTTTCAACTAACGGGGTACCGTTTTGTTAGTGCAGCTTCGTGGTTTGGCTTGACAGACACGTTTCGCTGATTGCTCAAGCTTCTATACAAGGTACTGTTTACTGTAGTTTGTTTTTTTATTGTCACTAGAACGAGACAGATGTCTAATAAAATAAGGTACTGAGACATGAGTGTGAGTTCTTTCTCCATTCGAGAACGTTATCGAAAACGAGCATTTGTATGGCATTGAAGCAGCGCCTACTGTCGACAAACGGGGTGAGTTTCAATTTTGCCTTTTGGTGCAATAGACACAGAGAGGTAATTTATTATTGGTCTAAACTAAAAGTAGAAATTTATAAATTTCGCTTTGTATTTGTTTTATCTAGGTATATCGGCTTGTACGCTTTTTTCTCACACTCTGAAGATGCATCACACGTTTGACAGGTTGACAGCCCTGCTTTCAATTTACGCAATTTGGCTCGCCCGAGTCAGCGATTACGGATTACCTCAGTAAACACAGTTTTCATATTAATGTTGATAAACAAACACTGGCTGGTTGTTTGGGTCGACTGGCTCCTGCAATGCGAAGGTAACGCCGGTACAGACAATAAAAGTCATTTGATTTGCATAGCTTCTGGAGTAAAGTTCCAATATCTTTAAATACTTACTCCTGAGCCACAACCCTACTTCACTAGCTGTTTTTTTTTTTCAATAAGTGCCTTAATCTCACCTGATGTTAAGCGATGATTAGATCAATGGTGGAAGCGCACTTCACCCGGACACCTCAACTACTGAGGCACTGGCTATCTTATCAGCCCTTATCCTCTAGTTGCTGGAACACAACAATGCTACAAACATTGCTGTTATGGCGACATATTTAGATAAGATGGTGGTAGCTAGCCGGGCGGACAAACAAGCCCTGCCAAATCAAGTTGGAAATTTACATTATTGTAAATTTGTAACCCTAATCAACTTCTCACAAATAAATAATTTTGATTCTGGCCGTAAGGCAGTTAGTCCGCCTGGCTAGCTCCCGTTATCTTATTGGTCTGTCGCTATAACGACAATGTTTAGTAGCATTGATGTAGCATATTCCGACAGTTAAGGATGAAATAGCTCAGTTAATACTACTGACAGGTAAGCACAGTTTACCTGGAATCCTAAACTGCTGAGTACCTACCACATAGGTACTCTTGACGCAAACTGAATCTCAATACAATTCCAATGCGATTAATATGTATCGATATTGGGATAGGTTTCGCAATTTCGGAACGCCCCATCTCGATAATAATTTGTTCACTCAATTTCCACGCAATTTAATTCCATTGTGGCGCTATTATTGCTTTTAAGAGTGCCATTTGAATTTTTTAAATTTGTGATTGTAAATTGATTATTGCAATTGTGTTTCAAGAGTAACCCTACTGCATGTATGGTGAAGGCCAACCTGTTCCCCGTTGTGGAATAATACAGAAGCTTACTGACCAAGATTGCTTTATTTTTTTTCTTCTAAAACAACGAAAACATTTAAAGAAATTAATATAATTAAACGTCAAAACGTCATAATATTTAAAATAATTCTATATAGTTATTGACAATTTGTGTTTTTTTTTAAATAGGCTAGGTCTGGTTTTGTCATATCTTTGCATTTTTCTATCTGTACCAAAAGTTAACAACGAGAAACCAATTAGTTTGTCACTGAGTGCAGGTACACATTTTGCCGTGGTTTAGCGTGTTTTTGTACGGTAAAATCTGAACGTAACCTTCGGCATAATGTGTTGCTGGTCATTTAAAAAGCATTGCATGCGTAATCACGCGGAGTGCCTGTCCGTAGCGTTACGCACACGGATACACTACACATGGACAAGAGAATAGCCCTAAAACACCGTACCCGCCTTGTTCGCTTTAAGCGAGTAATTTAGTTGTAGTAAGATAATATAGACATTTGGCTAGATGGGCGGGCGGATGACATCACAAAGGTCACGGGAAGACCGAACAAGATGGCGTGCATCTAAGGAGGCCTACAACACTCAGCATCAGCAGTGAGTGTCTATAGGCTAAAGAAGAAGATGACATGGCGTCGCTAGTTTTGGTTATTTTAAAATTAGGTTCAAATAAGCTAAGTAGCGAAGCAATGTACCTACTCCTACTTACTACGACTAAATTATTTGCCTAAACAAGGATTTATATAACAAGAATAAAACCCGGTTCACACGCGCTATATTCCAGGCACAGTATATGTACCTGGGCGCTTTTCCCCACCCCTACGATCTGATCAACCCGAGCCGATGACCTTTAGTTTAGTCTCTGGTTGTTTCCCTCTCGATCAGAGACTTTTCCTCGAATAGTCCAGTAAGAGACGAGGACGCGCTAGTGTGATGTCAACTCCTCTAGAAACCTTCTGAGAATGTTTCTGGAGGAACCCTTTTAAGTTTCTCACCATTCATAAAATGTAAAGCTGCTTTACGCTGTAAAGGCCAAAGGCGGTTAAGAGCAATCTCTTCCAAAAAATAAAAAATAGTTATGTGATTTCGGCATAGTGTTTCTAGTTTCTAATAAGGTCTTAAGCTAGGCGCACATTGCAGACATTTCAGATCAGAACACACTCCGGTCTTAGGTCTGGAATGGCAATGGGAATCGCAATTTTGCAATCAAAATTGCGCCAAACACATTAGACATTAGGTAACGCACCGGGCTGCATGCGCATCGCAACGCAATAATCAAGTCGGCTGTTAACACAGATTATGCACTGAATGCTTGTTTCTATATGTGCAATTGGTAGTTTAGACGAAGTCCTGTATTTACCTATTTCAGGTTATAAGGAGTTGAAACGAAAAAGAAAATTTGGTTTTTCGTAAGAGAATTTAAGGAATGTATGGTGCAAAGGGTGCACGTTATACCTAAATAATATATAAACAAATGCGAGTAGGATTTCTTCTCTTTTTTAAAGATTTGTACAAGTTTAATTTTTCAGAAGGTCGTCAGCTATGACGGTACTACAGTGGTTCATGTAAAATGTATGATTACCTGTTATAAAGTGATGATCATTCATCAACATGTCTCATCTCAGTTATATATCTCTCAAGAAATTTATCGACTGCCTGAATGCCATAGTATATAATATTAACAAGTAGCTAGTAACAATAGATAGGCTTATTATTTTTCGGACTGTCTGCCCACTAAAATATAAAGCTGATGTTATTTACGATTCTGTTTTGTATTTCGGTCCCAAGTAGCTATTTCTTGGAAATCTGTGACTATTTTTGGATTTTTCTCAACTTGAAGTCGTAGGCGATTGTTCCCCGAATTTAAGTTGAATGTCTAAACCATTTAGGGACTTGTCTTCATTAATTTATTTATTTATTGATTTACCTCTGTGGTAGTGATTACTGTTTTGGTAAGGGAGAAGCCGCGGATCGTTCTTAGTGGCGTGCACTTGGAGAGACCTATGTCCAGCAATGGGCTAATGAAGTCTGATGATTATGAAGTTGGGAGTAGTATGACAGTCTCATGGTATTTTTGGCAATAGTTTTGTGTTTTTTCTAACATGGAATAGCCCAAATTAAACAGCCTTTACAGCGCTTACTTCCTCTCTCGCTCGACTATCTCCTTCTAATGCGTATGTCCCTTGATAATCGGCGTTACTAAATTATATTTTTCGTTGCACAGTTCCTACCTAATTAGGGCCTAGTTCTGATGTAGTTTTTATTTTTATTATTTATTATTTACTAGCTTTTGCCCGCGGCTTCGCACGCGTGGACTACATGCTTTTCCTTAACATTATTTTAACAGTATGTAGAGAAAAAGTAGAAAATGATGATGATAAAAATAATGTAATGTGAACGTGCGTTTCTTAAAATTATTTCGGTAAAATTGTTACACGTCAATGTTTAACATTGATAAGTTAGGTCTATCCCTATCCCGTCCCTATTTAATTCCTATATCTATGCGTTGAGCCATTTTATACTTACCAACAGACTGTAAAGACTTAAAAGTATTTTTAATAATTTTGCCTTTGTAAAGACTTTTTTACACAACATTTCATCCCGCATGATCCTTCCCCAAGGACAGAATTCCCAAAAAACCTTAATTTGCGTTAATCTTCAGCCCAAACCCAAAATTCGAAGATACTAACTCAAAACTGACCGACTTTTATACAAACTTTCATCCCTTATTTCACCCCCTTAGGGGTGGCATTCACAAAAATCCTTTCTTAGTAGATGCCTGCACAATAAAAAGCATATATGTGCAAAATTTCAAGTCTCTAGACGATTTCATTATTCCCATGACTTCATCCCCCTTTTCACCCTCATGGGGATGTAATAATCAAAATCGCTGAGACACGTGTAATTTATTTTTTAATCTTCAGTCCAAACACAAAATTATAAGATCATTACTTCAAAACTGACGGATTTTCATACAAACTTTCACCCCCCTTTTAACCCCCTTAAAATTAGAATTTCCAAAAATCCGTTCTTAGTGCTCATCTACACTACCAAAGGAACCTACGTGCCAAGTTTCATGATTGTAGCTTCAGCCGTTTGGGCTGTGCGTTGATGGTCAGTCAGTCACTTTCTTCTTTTATATATTTAGAAGAAGATTATTACACACGGATACAAAACGGAATTAAATTAATTATTATACAATTATATCAGATATAAAGTTGCCATTCGAATTTTCTTGTTTTTGTTCTAGTCTGGATCGGGATTTTCTCTGCAGTTCGGATTTAAACGTTTATTAATTCTATTACAGAGCCAAGGCTTCTCTTCCAACTTTCCATTTATCTTAGGTTATTAAAATTACAAAATCCTTACGGTGGAAGGCTAACTCCTGTCCTAATATAACTTATAAAGCTCTGGGCTTCTAAGTATTGTCCTAGTTATAATGATTTTACAAATGGTCAACGTAGGCGAACAATATAACTATGATCATCACACGCCTATTTGTTAGATTGCAATAATGCCAACTAGCTATTTTCCGCACGCAAGTCCACAACAATTGGTATCATCAAAGCAGCTTCCACGTACCGATAGCACCACATCGCAAGTGACATTTACCATTGGAATATAACACGTATTTACAACAGTTTGTCACGTTTGATAGGTTTCAGACTGTACTTACTTGAATTTAATAAAATAAAATAAATTAATCAATTAAATTATCTAATTAAAATATCCACAATCTATTAAGGTGGTTAATCTATCATGTTATTAAACAAATAATAGCTATTTTATACTATATTCTATTAAATTTAAAATTATCGCATAACTTGAATACATAGTTTTACCTTCACACAATATTTTCACAATTTATTCTTCGATTGCGATCCGAACGCCTTGGAGAATCTAGTAGAGGATAGGGATGGATTACATCCTCTCTAAAATCTCTCTGAGGGTTTTCTATATCACTGTTTGTTTTCAGTGTTTTTGGGTTCTGAATAAGCTTGGAAGTTTGCTTTGTTGCTGAAATAAAATGTGCATATACGAATGATAGATGGTTCATTCTGTGATCCATTTATATTAAAATAGCAAGTCCGAAGCTGGCCTTGTAGGCCACCAGTTTTGCTGACCTATAATAATAAAATTAATTTATTCAGACAATCAGTCGGTCCAATCTTGTTAGTGCTTAAAGTTAAGTTAGTATTTACAATTATTACTGGGCACTGGTGCATGCAATGACATAAAACCAAAAAACGAACAGACCGTCTGTCCATCCGTTCTGCAATCTCACCCGGAATAGGCTATCCTGGAAAGAGGCAGGATACCTCTATACTCTTTCTTTCATCATTCTGTTTCATAAATAAATGTAAAAGATGATCGTATTTTGAGTTTATATCAAATCCTTTTAGCCGTTTTAGCTCGGTGTTAAAAACTGCAGTCCTTTTTACTTCTTTATTAAATAGGATATCCTAAACTGACGTGCTTTTTAAATGCTTTGCATACAATAAATACGAAAGATTGCCTGCATAATTATGCAATAATGGCTCGCAGTCATATAACGCATTCTCACATGTTTGCTAAACATCGCCCGAATTTCCATAACACGATTTGTATTGCAACTGCACTTAGGGTTGCTTGCTAGGTATGTCAAGAGATAACTTAGAAAATGCTGTATCACAAAAAAACATATTTGTACGCATCGGCATGTTTTGCTGTGAGTCCGCGTTTTTGTATGTCAGTTTTGTACTGTACCGTAAATTTGTTTTAATTTTTACTGTCAACTGTTGTGTACTTCATACATCATAATCATCATTATCAATTCAGCCCGTAAGCACCCACTGCCGGGTATAAGCCTCCCTTTAACACGCCAACTTAGCTGGTCCCGTGTGAACTTCATTCACTGTCTTCCGGCCACCCCGACGAAATCGTCTGACCGTATACTTTATAATAAAATAAATGTATAGAAAACGATAAAGTCTATTTATACAGTTTTGCTTACGTAATAATTGTGCTTCTTTATCACCGATTATCGTTAAGTTTTCGATTTTTTTTGCATTGCATGCCTAGTGCATGTATGTTTACATACGATATTTCGCAGGCTACATGTCAATGTACAATTTTAGAAATTACCTCATGAGTTATCGGAGTTTTAAAAAGAGGCGTTTAGTTTATGTTAGCAACCCTACCCAGGCTCGGACATGCGCGTCAAATGTGAAAGTGCTATTGGAACGGTTGTAACCACCGTATTATACAGCTTATACAGCTGTATTTTAGTAGTAGTGTGTGCTGTTTTCATAATATAATTTTATTATATGTATAAATAAGCAAATGAAGAGCAGTCGAAGGGTTGTAGTGCGTGTTTTATTTGCCACTCGATCACGTAACGAAAACGTTAATCCGTATGGCAAAATTTTACCTTTTCTCGTTTGTCAGGAGGCGTTGCTTCAATACCATTCAAATCTGACAAGCTATATCTGCATCTACAGCGAAATAAATAAATAACTTTATGGAGCAGGTGACCACTCGTTTATAGCATAAATCAACCACGGATTGTTCTCAGTGGCGTGTATAGGAGAAGCATATGTCCAGCAGTGGGCTAGTATATTATGGTGATGATGACGATGATGATAAACCAACGTCGTACATTCCGTGATGTTGATAAGAATAGCGGAAATTCCTATTATCATTTACATATATTTATCAATTACCTTCCCATCGATAGATGATTTAGATAATAATATGTATTTCGGATTTAAGTTATTATAAATACGTTTAGATTTTTTTATAAACAATAACACATACGTACGGATTACAAAATACATATTGTTTTTTAAATCATTAAAAATACTACTAATTAAACTCCTTTAATCATGAGACTTTCTAGCAGAATTACTAGCAGCTACACAGAAAAAAAGGATTTCTTTAAGCAAGAAAAATATTTTTCTTGACATGGTAATTAATTATAAGGAAAATTGTCTTATTTCAAGTAATATTTGTTTATTTCTAGATATTGACTCTCTCAAAACAAAAAAATAATACTCTTAGTGCAATTTTTACAATCAAGGAAAAATATTTTAAATGAAGTAAAAGTAAAATTAATCTAAGAAATTTAAATATTATTGTTTTAATATAATGAAATACTTACTTCAAAATGAAAGTTTATTTATCTTTCTATCGTTCCGCCCTTTGTTACTAGATGGCGCTGGCGGTAGCATCCTGAATCGCGCTATCGAGATGTTCTTTACGAAACTATAAGTAAAAATTGTAACTTTGATATAGTTAGGAGATTAAAGTCTGTACTAAGTCGCTTCCAAGCTATTGGAACTATCTTGGTCTTCCTTTGATTTTCTGTGTTCCTAGTATAGTCTAATACTACGGCACTAAACCCTGCGCTTTTACGCCTGTGAAACGTAGTGGTTGGGTCCGTACGGCTACAAACCCTGTCTTAAAATTAAGTATATTTTATATAAAGCGAAGTTGTTTACTTTCTGAATTCAAATCAACATTTTCTTAAAATAAAAAAACATTCTAAGCTTACACCAAAAGAATCGTCGACTTACAATAAGAATACTAATAATTCTTGGTGAAAGATAGAATGTCTTAAATCAAGTGAAATTGTCTTCATTCAAGATTTGTTTTAATGTCAATTTAAGATATTTTTTTCCTTTACGTAAGAAAACAATAGTTTCCATATATATGAAACAACCATAATCTTGGTTTAATGCAATTTGCATTCATGCAAGTATTTTTTGCTTATTTTGAGAAAACCGTTTTTTCTGTGTATCCGAACGATATCTTGTATCTGGATATTTTAAGATTCTTGGCCTCGCTTGACGCGGCTGGAGGGCTCTTTGCGTGCTGTCTCACAGTAGATGCCAGTAAATGGGTATATCCATAATTTAAATCGATCTCACGTCCGTTCAGAGAAGTTCAGTGATGTATGATCACTCTTTCCCCTTTCGGTTATGCTGTCAAGACCATACCTAATTTTGTCCAACATCAAAACATACCACTTATATTGTCTGGGGTTTGGGACCATTATTAAACACACAAGAGGGTGATTGGGTTATCGACAGACTCGAAGGGTACATGTAGGTACTGCACCTTACTTGTTGATCGTGTAGGTTTACTCGTATAAATGATATTTACAAGCAAAAGACTCAAATCGAAACGTCAGGATAATAATATAAAACCAATGTTGTAGTGTAGTGTAGTAGTTGTGTGTAGTGTTCGCGTAAACTTTAGAAAACAATAAATTATATTTAAGTTCATCAGAAAATCCAAGCCATCCATATTTTACGTCGTTACTTCGAAACAGGTAGGCTACTCTTGACGCAAACTCAATCTCAATACAATTCCAATGCGATTAATATGTATCGATATTGGGATAAGTTTCTTAATTTCGGAACGCCCCATCTCGATAATAATTTGTTCACTCAATTTCCACGCAATTTAATTCCAATGTAGCGCTATTATCGCTTTAAAGAGTGCCATTTGATTTTTTTTAGATTTGTGATTGGAAATTGATTATTGCAATTGTGTTTCAAGAGTAACCCACCAGGTTGAATGTCGATATCGCATCACTCAGTAGATTGTATCTCATGCAATTTAAAATCAAATCTAGACTGTCGGATCAAGAGTTTAGCACCCATAAGAAGTGATGGGGAACCCACCTCATTCTTATGACCCGCTCAATTCACATTTTCCATTCGAACCTACAACGTGCCACCTCAACCAAGATCACTAATCACAGCGTCATTACGTTGTTGACGATGCTGTGACGCAACGAGGAAATTAACAGTGAAACAATGACAGTTTCCCTGTGAACTTGTCGATAATAATGGGGGACATGTTGCTCTCAGTTTGAGGGCGTTTTTGTCACGGTACCGACAAGGTGACACCGTTGAACCTATTTTTCCTTTAGTTGATGGCTTTGTGCGATTAGCACATTTAGCCAGTGTCAAAGTATTTCTTTTACAAGTTATACATACATTTAAATAAACAATATTTCCTTCCTGTATGATGATGAATAATAATAGAAATGAAAAATGAGAAATGATACACTCCGCAACTCCTTAAGTATCTTAGTAAAGATGTAGGGCAGGAATTTACAAAGTGACGTTGCACTGTTTTTTTCTACACTCGTCAAGCTCACGAACACTTAACGGTTAATATTCTACCATTATTTCACATTAATATTTCACAAAACACAAATTTTAGAAAATAAAACAAAACCGCAGACATGACTCTTCACTTTCTCAGAAGTCCACCATTGAACCTTCTTTTACAAAAGCTTTTTCTTTTTCAAAAGCTTTTGCTTCTTTTAGTTACAAAAGAGGTTATTTTCTAAACGGTTAAGTTTTTATTGGTTCAGTAGTACCAGAAGATAGTACCAGCTTCAGCAAAAGCTGGCAAGCATTTTTCAAGCATTTTTTTAAGTTCAGTTATTTGCCTAACTTTCTATTTTAAAAAATGTTTCATGTTTTTAATACTAAGTCCGCCCTGCGTAAGGTAGGTAGGTAGATAAAATAGTATACCTTATCTTTAGTATTTCGTAAAAGCGATGTTTGTGGTTTTGTTGTTTGTTTGTTAGACCTTATAGTCACTTACCAGTTACCATCAAACGTGAACATTTTAACAAGGCCCATTTTGCTCCTGTCCTTGATATGATTTCTGTAAAAAAAAACTCCTGTCGTATCTTTATTATCATCAAATAGCAGACTTTTGTTTATGAAATCTTCTGGAAAACTTAAAAAAATCAGCAAGTATGAAAATGGTACAGGCTACCTACAATTTTACCGTGACGTCACTGATGTTCTTTGGTAGACTAGCAAGCAAAGACATTTATACTATATTAAATCTCTTTGCTAGCAAGCAACGTAAAGTTGGGTATACTGATATTATATCTCCTGGTGTTTCCCCTAAACCAAAAGGTACGGCTACAGAAACAGCTGACGTACTATCCTGACCTCACTATGACGGTAGTATAACATTATCTTCACTATTGTTACCACGAGCGTGTTGCAGTGGACAATAAACAGGAAAGACTCTTGTTTTAGCCGTAATGACTTCATCCGAGCCCTTATGAATTGTTGTATATTACTATGGAGCGTGTTGTGGTTTTTAGAGTCGCCAACCCATCACTCCTGAAAAAATTAGTAAAATAAGTTTTTATGGGTACGTTTTTAGTTTGTTTGTGAATCGGAAATGTTGACAGTTTAAGCCAGAAACATTTTACGCTCATACTCTATTCAAATTACTGTTAGGATTTTTCTTAAAAAATCTAAAATGTTTATGATCGCTTTGATGCATCCATTGATAGCATGCATCATTTGATTACGTTGAAACGTAGCTTCCTTATCAGTGCATCTGTCCCTTTAATAGATGACAATTACTAATTTGTTACACGTGATAAGGTTTACTGGAGGCTTACCACAAGCTCTTATAGCAGTATTATTGCAGTTGTGAAAGCGAGACGCGTGTAGCGGCGAATATACTCGCGTCTCTTTTCCACAACTGCAATAACTGCTATAAGAGCTCATAGTAGGGGCACTACACTCGTTTGTCGTTATCATTCTACCCTACCCACATATTTAATTAAAGAAACTTAAAAATAGACCGTCTAAGTAAGCGTTTCGCCGCGTGGCTACTGGCTACTCTATAAGGCAGTATTAATTAATCATTCAAATGACGTGACTGGTCTTAATTAAAATTAAATGGTTGACTAAGGCTAGCAGGCTAAGGCGAGTCGAGCTCAGCCCTTCGATCGAGGGCGGTCGGGGAAAATCCAGTATGCGGGTGAAACGGGGACGTTGACCCCTTTAGTGTCTGTACCTACTGTCATGTACAGGCCTGCACGTCAACCTATCCAAAACTGTCAAATTTCTACAATAAATGTTCAACCTTATTCCATCGAAATAAAGTTCAAAATCTATTGAGGAAATTTGACAGTTTGTGATAGATGTGCAGGTGGGTTACTCTTGACACACAATTGCAATAATCAATTTCCAATCCCAAATCTAAAAAATTCAAATGGCACTCTTAAAAGCGATAATAGCGCTACATTGGAATTAAATTGCGTGGAAATTGAGTGAACAAATTATCATCGAGATGGGGCGTTCCGAAATTGCGAAACTTACCCCAATATCGATACATATTAATCGCATTGGAATTGTATTGAGATTGAGTTTGCGTCATGAGTAGCCTACCAGGTGTGTGTAATGTTTTATGTTATTCATTACTAGCTGACCCGGCGGACTTCGTACCGCATTTTTTTTAATATTGCCTATGCTACTCAGCGCTAATGTAGCATTCTAATGGTGAAAGAATTTTATAAATCAGTCCAGTAGTTTTTGAGTTTATTCGTTGCAAACATACATACCAACATACAAAAATACAAAGCTTTCCTCTTTATAATATTAGTATAGATTTAATTGATATTATTTCTTTTTGATGCTCTAGCTAGCTTTGAACTACTAGATTAGTAGTTAAAAGTAACGGTCCTCGTTTTAATTGCCAGCATGGTAGGTACATTGTGCTAGGGTTAGTGTGTTGGTGGTAGAAATTGTTTTAAGTCCACCTGGAGTTTTAGTGGTTTAGTTAAGTTCCAAGTTTCAATGGTGGAGGATAAAAGTGAAGTGCTTTATCCGGGAGAATTGCGCTTTCACCCGGCCTTCTCGTCAATCAGGGGTGACGACCACTATGTCTCCCCTATTGTAGAAATAGAAAAAGTAGAAAAATACACTATTTATTTGAATATACTCAAATGATATACCTACCTAGCTTACACAGACTTTTTAAATAGGTTTTCTTTTATTTTTTTTAATATCAACAACAAAGTGATGAGGTCAGACAGATTTAGGTTTCCAATATAAAAACCTATATTATGTAAACCTTATAATAGTCATGATAAGGCTACATGTTTAGGTTTACAATCTAGTTTTAAGCCAGTAAATTTTATTGTATCACTCTTGGTTGTAATCTATTTTGTAGCTTTTTGGTTAATAAATAAATAATATGTTAGATTAAATACGAAATTTGTATGGTGGAAAGAATAGGAATTTAATAGGTATTATTATTTGCACAGTTCAATTTCTGAGAGCTTAAGATATGAATAAGAGATGTTACTCGGCGCTAGTGTAGCATTCTAATGGTTTTTAAATCGGTCCAGTAGTTTTTGAGTTTATTCGTTGCAAACATACATACATACAAAAATACAAACCTCTTTATAATATTAGTATAGATAATGCAACATGTCGATTTTTAAAGGTGAGCGCAACACAGTTAACCACTGCCACACAAGCCGTTTACGCAGCGGCCGTGGCAAAAACACACAAATATTCTTATATGCACTCGTAAATTTAACAATTTCGTCCGAAACCCATCGCTCTTCATGCTTCGGACTATTCACATTGGGTTATGTGGATACTGCGATCGTTAAATATATGTTTGCAAATAAAATAAAAATAAATAATATAGGTATTTGTTTTGTGTAACTATTTATGAAAATGGGTTTATTTATTAATATACTTACTGAAATATATTTAATAAAATAAAATGTGTACTTACGTCGTGGAGTAGAATCATTTGTCAACTCCAAATCGTATAATAACAATAAAATAAAATTATTGGTAGTAAAAATGCATAAATCAAAATAAACTTTATTTAAAATTACTCATTTCAAAATATTTTTACGGATTAAGTATATAGTATTTTTTTAAATAAATATTGCTAATTCCAGTTTAATGTTTTTTAACAGAGTTCAAAAAATTAGGAGGTTCTCAATACATCTGTTTATATAATACCTACTAGCTGACCTGGCGGACTTCGTACCGCTTTGACAGTTTCCATCATTGAGTTAAATATATATCAATGGTTTCCATGACACCAAAACAAACAAATCATTTTGTATTGGAAAATTAAATTGTCGTTTTTAGTATTTTATTCAATATTATTTTTTTAATATAGCCCATGTTACTCAGTGCTAATGTAGCATTCTAATGGTAAAAGATTTTTTTTAATCGGTCCAGTAGTTTTTGAGTTTATTCGTTGCAAACATACACACATACGAAAATACAAAGGTTTCCTCTTGATAATATTAATATAGATTGTTTGTTTTTGTTATTTCTTGTATATATTTTTTAATGCTGCAGTTCTCTTGTTTTATACTCAAATATAGCTATTGAACCCAAACTTTTGTATTGCGCAGGTCGGTGCGAGGCGTAGGAAGCGGACGCGGCGAGGCGGTCCCATAGAGGCGGTTGGCACACACAAGGTGTTAAGCCCGCAAGCACAATGAACGAGTTGGACAGCCTGCGCCAGGAGGCGGAGACACTCAAGAATGCTATACGAGTAAGTTGGTGTTCCTTGTGATAATAGTACTAAAAATAATCCGGGATAAAGATGCATCACAAACATCTAAATATCTTATAAGACTTGAAGTCCTCACCTCAGGCGAGGCTTCTTTGGTCCGGGCGTTTCGCCGACGCTCTGCAGTAAAAAAAAGTGGGAGTCGGACTCGCGCACGAAGGGTTCCGTACTTTATGATGTATTAAAAAATAACTACTTACTAGATCTCGTTCAAATTAATTTTCGGTGGAAGTTTGCATGGCAATGTACATCATATATTTTTTTTTTAGTTTTATCATTCTCTTATTTTAGAAGTTACAGGGAGGGGAACACACATTTTACCACTTTGGAAGTGTCTCTCGCGTAAACTATTCAGTTTAGAAAAAAATGATATTAGAAACCTCAATATCAAATAAATTTTTAATGTTTGAGGTTTGATGAAAAAAAAATTTTTGAGTTTCAGTTCTAAGTATGGGGAACCCCCAAAATTTTATTGTTTTTTTTTCTATTTTTGTGTGAAAGTCTTAATGCGATTCACAGAATACATATACTTACCAAGTTTCAATAGTATAGTTCTTATAGTTTCGGCCCCACACGTATGGGTTTGATGAAAAAAAAAAATTTTGAGTTTCAGTTCTAAGTATGGGGAACCCCCAAAATTTATTGTTTTTTTTTTTCTATTTTTGTGTGAAAATCTTAATGCGGTTCACAGAATACATCTACTTACCAAGTTTCAATAGTATAGTTCTTATAGTTTCGGAAAAAAGTGGCTGTGACATACGGACGGACAGACAGACAGACATGACGAATCCATAAGGGTTCCGTTTTTTTCCATTTGGCTACGGAACCCTAAAAACGCCCGGTAAGAAAACCGTGAGCACCTTCATATAAATTGTGCAGCTACAAACCCTTCCCGCACCTTTACCGCCGTAGTGGAAACTCGGCCCTATGGCTAATATAATAATAAAATACTGTATACTCGGACCAAATACGGATCTAGTATGTTTGATTTTGGATCCCTGAATCGAATGTCGTAACTAGGATTACTTACCATTTTGTTCTGTGTTTGCCTAGGATGCGCGCAAGGCGGCGTGCGACACGTCGTTGGCGCAGGCGACGGCGAACCTCGAGCCCATTGGCCGCATACAGATGCGCACGCGCCGCACACTGCGCGGCCACCTCGCCAAGATCTACGCCATGCATTGGGGCAGCGACTCCAGGTAACAAATCATACATCATTTATAACCCTAAAAAGTTCCGCTACTAAGAACGGGCACCAATGGAATGTACCGCAATGGCCATCTTGCCAAGATCTACCCCAGGGTAGCTCCAGGCAACCGGGAACACCATCCTTGTTATCCGCGAATAGCTTGTCAAGGTGTAGAGGAGGCACACACACAAACCAAACCCCCTCCCCCGCGCCAGGGTTGCTTAGCACCTCATAGTGAGATCGCGAATGTCCACAGTGCTAAATGTGCCGATCGTGCAGTAGAAGGGTGTACTGAGGTTTCAGTGGGTCGGTTAAAACACTGGCTAACTCCACATACTCGCGGATGATTCGGAAAGCGTATTTCCTCAATTTAAAAAATGAAACTTAATCCAGTGAAGTTACAGATGTATAGCATATGAACTGTAGGGCAAGCTCGAACTATCTTCTATCGACTTCGAGTAGTGACGTTTAGCGTTATGATTCGACGACGATCCATCGAGTTATTGGCAGCACGAATGTCTATCAAGGCACTATCGCTGAACCCTCAAGACGCTCATCATAGTCTTGGTATAGCAAGTGTCCATGGGCTGCGGTAACTCCATGTCAACCTCCTAAAACGACCCACTGCTAGGGTCCATTAACCTTTGGACTGTACTAGAGTACTATGGCATCCACCTTGCCAAGAGCAATATTTTGTATGTGTTCCACCTTAAAACTTGAAAGGTAATAGATTCAGAAAGTTAAAACGACCATGAGCGTTTTCTCTCTTAGACACAATTATTTTCGCCATGCACTAGGGATCTATTTTTGAATCACACGTATGACATTGTGTTGTCGCATGCGACTTAAGTCACATTCGTCTTCCAAGTCGCATGACACCGATTTTCCGTATTTTTTAATCGTTCGTTTCCGGTATTATACCTTTTACGAATTACTTTGCGTTAATCCCCGTTTAAATTCTTTGTTTACTATGGAACGCGAAAGTTTAAAAGGATTGTTTAATATGTATATTTACAGTGACAATAACCGTTTAGATACAAAATGTATGATGGTCAGGCAGACTTACCTACCAATCTTTGTACATTGTAAAAGTATGAGTATATATAAATGTTAAACTAATTTTGTTTCAAACTAATTACTACTTCGGAAGTTTCCGAATTAGTGTAAATTATGTGCTATCCGTCGTTTCTACTACACGCGCGCTGCAAAACAAAAGGCTTTGTACCCACCAACAACACAACGAATTGCTTTAAGGTTGTTTTATGTAATAACTATTTCTGTAGTGATTGCGCGCATACTTTCACGGCATGAATATTCATAGCCAAAACTGTAATGACGTGGAAACAAATATGTATTAAATAGTACGTTCACAAATGCGTTTAGGATAGTTTAAAATACGCAAGTACCATTCGTGAATACCGCACAACCTTAAAGATTGATAATGGAAAACAGCGGTAAACAAAGAAGGAAAGAAAATAATTTATTTTTATTATTATCTATATATTATATATACGTGATGCAAAAACTTTGTACCCCTTTTTACGAAAATTGCGCGGACGGAGGAGTACAAAATTTCGTACACTTATAGTTTATATAGAGAAGGATTACAGAATGATAATATTTTTTTTAATTATGCATAAAAAATACATTAAATCAATAAAACAAACATTACACACACTACCTACCATGTATTTGACACACATGCATATACTCTTTTCAAAAAAATCTAAAATGGAAGAGGAGCGGCCGAAATCTGTCAATGCCAATCGAAACTCCCATTCTATCTTTTTTAATTTTTCATTGCTTAGAATACAATCCGTGCAGCCTTAATAAAATTACGGTCGAATTTCAACCACTGGACTTTCATTAAAATACCTCTCGCCTATGGCGGTTAAGTCCGGCAATAGCGCAGCCGGCGTCAGGGCACGAGGGAGAGATCGGCGGACAATGCGCGCGGTATCAAGTACCACCGCTTTTTGCATTTTCGCTGAAAGCGAACCGCCGCCAAGTGCCAGCCTTTTCAGATGTTTACCCAATGTGGCTGGGATTAGCCCGTTCGCTGATATGACAATCGGGATGATTTCGATGGACGCTACCTCCCACATTTCGGTCACCTTGTGTAATAGGTCCAACCAAGTACTTCCTTTGTTTTACAGTCTCGGCCTTCACGAGGTACTGGTCATGAGGAATAGCCCTCATGACGAACGATGACGCAATCGAAGGTGTTTTGGTGGACATCACTATTGGTGTCCACCAAAAACACCTTCGATTGCGCCCGGTCCATCAGCAAGCACTATATCGGGCTTATTGGCAAGAACAGTCCTGTCAGTTATGATGGACCGGCCCCAGTAGAGCCCGATACTGTCATTCTCTAGTACTGGCTCCGGCGTGTGTTTATAGTAGGGCAGGCTGCGATCGACGAGACCGTACTTCAGAGCGAGCTCTTGGTGGAGGATATTGGCTGCTTGATTATGCCTGTGCAGATACTCAGTGTTAGCAAGAGCCGAACAACCCGAAACCACATGGCGGAGTGATTCTCCAGGACGGCGACAGGCCCGACAAATTATTATTATTATTATTATCTCCTTTATTTATTTTCTTTCTTAAAACTAGATTTTTACAATATTTTAATATAAAAACAATAAAACATTATAAAAACCTAATCCTAGAGTACCACCAGCAGCGCGGGGCAAGGCCCAAGCTACCGGTGGTCAGGGCTGTAGAGTGAGGAACCTCCTGACAATACGTGCCGTGTCAAGCAGTATTGCTTTTTGAATCTGACCCTTGATCCAACCATCAAGCGAGAGCCTCTTAAGGTGTTGGTCGAGGCTCTTCGCTATCAGACCATTTGCTGAAACGACTACCGGAACAATGATCGTCGAATCAACATTCCACATGTCGGTCACCTCGTGAGCTAAATCAAGGTAGTTGCTGAGTTTGTCCTTCTCAGCTTTCACGAGGTTCTCGTCATGCGGGATGGTGATGTCAACAAGCACCGCCCGACGTTGAGACCGGTCTACCACCACGATATCAGGCTTATTGGCAGCAATAGTCCTGTCTGAACCGCCTCTGTGGTCGGTTAAGACTGGGTTCGCTTCCCAGCAGGTGTTCTCGGTTCGGTTGCTATCCATAATATAAGTGCGCTTCCATCTTCGGCTGTATCTTAACATCTGATAAGATGAAGGCCGAATGTTTACCCGTAAGAAATTTTTAAATAATAAATGTCCTTTTTTTTAGAAAAATAACAAACAACAATTCAATATTTTTCCTTTCATCAAATGCTAGTTACCTACTTGCTTTTGAACTATCCCCAAAGAAAATTATTAGGGCTTTTCTTGAAACTACGCCGCGTTCATTGTGATGTGAAAACGTATTACCTGTTAACTATTTCCACAGTTCCCGGTACCTCGACGTTTCTCTAGAATTAAATTATTATACAGTTCAATACATCTTTAGCCGTGACTTGCGTTTCTACCAAAATTCGTTGGTTCTGGATGGTTTGATTTTCCTTATTCGCCACGATGATTAATCGACAGATCGATGTTTCGGGAATAAGAAATTGTTTATTATGATATAAGTTTTAAAAGTGTCATGGTTATACTTAATTATAGAGTAGTTATTTAACGGATCAGTGAATATTACATCGATCATGGTGGAATGCAACTGCTCTGAAAACTGAAATTCAAAAAAATCCAATTTCAAAACCAATTATTCAGTTTAGGCTACAAATAGCTCTTATAAACGTTATTACGCCATCGGTTTGTAAGTCTACTCTGGGCGGCCTTGTACTGAGAAGAACCTGCTAGAAACTCAGCAAGTGTCAAGCTCTTTTCTCCCTTACAGCGTCAAAAATATTGAAAAATGCCCTATCATAAAAGGACGTAGGAATTCCATCACAAATAAAAACCACCAATCCGCACTGGACCCGCGTGTGGTGGTCTATGGCCCGTTCTCCCTATCCATCCGTAAGGAAAGCTGGTGCCCCAGCAGTGGGGACATAAAATGAGCTGGTGATTATGATGATGATGATGATGATGTGCCTTAAATATTTTGCGTTTATCATCACTTTAGCTTTTAAGCTGCCAGGTTATAATTTTATTAATATTAGACTTGTTTAAAATGTTGTAAATATGGCCACTTGAAACTAGATTTTAGAAGAAATAGCTACTGAAGTCAGAACTAGTATAGTGTCTGCTAGTAAGTGTGAAACGTCAATAGAAAATGACGTCAGAAAATATGCCGTTGTAGTTAATTTTGTGTTCTATTTATAGACTTGTACTATCTGAAACAAACGTGAATGTAATTATTTTTAGATGAGTTTATTTACGTTCATTTACGTGCATCTGCGATGAAGTAATGATTATATCATCTTGAAAAGATCCTTCTAAAGAGCTTCCTATTCAGAAGAGGCAAGGGAGATCGAGGCAACAAAGTACATTTTCTACTTAATGATAATGTTATTAACAAGTATAAAATCTCTTTCGATAAAGCTTGATGAACATTGCTCCTCAAGTCATAGTGCTGCCGGAATCATCCTCGAAGGATTTTGGAAGGTCTCTGGTATCACTCAAGCGTGTCCTCGTACCTTACTAGATTCTAAAGAGGCTTTCCAATCAGATGATCACACTAATATGCAAAGGTTTGTGTGTATGTGTGTATATTTGTTACTTCTTCACGCTTTTTTTTTTTATGCCTTATAAGACAGCTCTTGACCTCGATCACGCCTGATGGTGAGCGTAGATGAGGTCTAAGATGGAGCGAGCTGCCCTAGAAGATGCCTATTAACTCTCGCCTTGAAGGGATTCAGGTTATAAGTTTTTGGGAACACAGACGATGGCAGAGAATTCCAGTCCTTGCCAGTGCGCAGCAAAAATGATGACATGAAGCGCTTAGTGCGACATAGTGGAATTTCAACTAGGTGGGGATGATATCCTGCAGTACGTCTGGAGGTTCGGTGGTAAAAGGGCGATGGTGGTATGAGCTCGAAAAGCTCCCCGGCACACTCTCCGTGGTAAAGTCGGTAAAAGACACACAGGCAGGCGACACGACGCCGATGTGCGAGGCTGGTAAGCTTGGCCTCGACAAGCGCATCATCACCGATGAGCCTTATAGCTCTGCGTTCCACCGAGTCGAGTGCGGCCAACTGGTATTTGGCAGATCCATCCCAAAGGTGACTGCAGTATTCCATGCACGATCGGACTTGAGCCTTGTACAGGCTAAGGATCTGCTTTGGTGTGAAATACTGCCGCACCTTGTTCACGATGCCCAGCTTTTTTGCTGCAGTCTGAGCTTTGGACTCGATGGTTAAGCCGAAGTTGAGATTTGCAGTCAACTCCATGCCTAACAGCTCAAGGGTGCCCTTGATTGGGATGGACGTACCACGGAAAGTAGGAGTCAGAAGAAATGGACTCCTTTTGGCGGAGAACAGACACGCTTGTGTTTTGGAGGCGTTGAAACGGACCAGGTTGTCGTCCCCCCAATTGGAGACGAGGTTTAAGGTCGCGTCTGCTCGCTCAACCATGGCCTCTCTTAGAGAGTGAATGTTTCCCTCTCTGGCTCCCGCAGCCGGAATGTATCTTTCTGCAACAGTACTATCGTCTGCGTACTCAACTATCCCTGGCTGAAGCAGGTCGTTGATGTGAAGCAGGAAAAGAGTTGCCAAAAGAACAGACCCTTGAGGAACTCCGGCGTCGATAGCCATGATGTCAGAGGAGCAGCCATCAATGACTACTCTGATCGACCGCTCACTCAAAAAGTCTGTGATCCAGTTGCAAAAGCCAGTAGGGATGCCGTACGCGGGAAGCTTGCTTATCAGACTTTTATGCCAAACCCTGTCAAAAGCCTTCGAGATGTCCAAGGACACGGCAAGGGCTTCGCCGTGTTTCTCGATGGCTTCGCCCCAACAGTGCGTGACGTACACTAAGAGGTCCCCAGTAGACCGTCCCTGGCGGAAGCCGTACTGACGATCGCTGAGGAGATCGTTGTGCTCTAGGTACGTCAGCAGTTTGTGGTTTAGGACCTTTTCCATAACTTTGCAGATTATGGAGGTTATGGCGATTGGTCTGTAGTTTGCAGGGTCGGCACGACTACCCTTCTTGGGAACAGGCTGAACATTAGCTAGCTTCCACGATTTTGGCACCACTCCCTGCTTAAGAGAGAGGCGATACAAGCGCGTCAAAACAGGAGACAACTCAGGTGCACAATTCCTCAAAACTCTACCCGGTATTCCATCTGGACTACTGGCCTTATTGACGTCGAGATTTCGGAGTACTCTACGAACCTCTTTGTTGTGGATAATGATCTCCGACATGTAGGAGTCATGGTGAGGTAAGCTAGGTGGTGATTTAGAACCCGAATCAAGGCGCGAATTACTTGCGAAGAGGGATGCAAACAAGTTCGCCTTCTCTAACGCGGTGTGAGCCAATGACCCATCTGGTTTGAGCATGGGAGGAAGTAAAGGATGGCAGAAGTTGGTCTCGATCGATTTGGAAAGGGACCAAAACTGCTTGCTTCCTTGTGGGTAGGACGCCAGCTTGGCCCCAATACGACCTACATGATCGAAACGTGCTTTCCTTAGCACCCGTTTGCAGAACTTGGCGGCAGAGTTAAAGGCTCTCTTCTTTGCGTGGATACTGCCATCTCCGCGTTTGCAACCGCGAGCCTGGGCCCAGGCTTGGTACGCTGCCTCCTTCCGCGCTTCAGCGTGAGCGCAGTCAGCATTGAACCATGGACGGGCCCTAATGCCTATGGGGACGTCAGAGAATGGGATAAAATATTCCATTCCCTGGCGTATCACGTCTGCGATTGCGCCGGCACAGACAGAAGGTTCGCTCGAAGAGAAGCACAGTTGCCGCCAAGGATCGCGCAACGGATGGATGAATTTGTTTTTATCCCGATATTCCCACGGGAATGAATGGAAACTGTCAAGGCGGTACGAAGTCCGCCGGGTCCACTAGTGAAAGGTAAACCAATTATCAGTTTAACAGCACATTGGTATTTCCTATGCTGATCCACGTGAACGGGTCCACTTGAACAGCTCATCAGCTGCCTAACTTTCCGTGCATGTCGTACGAGCAGACTAACATCGGCTGGCAATGGCAATCGAAGTCATTAACGGCGAATTCACTCAAAATTGGTGATTTTGATACTCTGTGTACGGGATATATGAGTATGTATGTATGTATGTATGTTTGTATGTATGTATTTTAGCACAAAAACAAAGTTCTTTACAATTTCCGTTTATTACAATAATATATCATATTTGAGTTTGTCAATGACAGAGTCCGTCGTTGACTAACGATGACTTACTCTTATGAGTGACTAACTGTGTAAATAATGTTCGCGGAAACTTTCGAAAACAACTCGGTATGTGCTAAGTACTAGTTCATACGTATATGTACAGTGCATAAAATACGGATTTGGTAACATTAGCTATTCTATATTTTTTTTCACTACATGCTAGGTGGCTTGCAGCAAGAGCTGATGGTAGCCGCTTTGCAACAGCTTTTGATCCGTCGTCTGCTGTGAATACGGACACAATAGAATTTTAATGGTTTGACGACGCTGAACAGTGCTTGCGCATTTCCAATTATCGTAGAAGCCCCCCGTGAGCCCCGCGTCTCGTGACGTGACGGTCTACCATAGTACAGCCACCGTCGAATTGATCGATGCAAAATTAGTAGGCAAAACATCACCAGATCTAGGAAAAGTCGGGCCAGCGGCACTTAATGCACACACTATGGTACCCCCTTCGATCAAATTATGTTCTAGATAAAGATTCCGGAACAAAACGGTCCTGTTCGCTCATACCGAAACATTTAAATTTTGAATAACATTATCTCAAAAGACATTGGATATCATCAAAAACATCAGCTTACTGATAACATTAAGTCTTAAAAATAAAGATTAAATTAGGGTTGCAAAATATTTGTACTATTTTGTGGCTTCGTCCGTGGCCCTAAAGTCGCCTACCGTTTTAGAAGCGCTCATCGGGAATCTAGTGCATAATTGATCGTAGGATGCCTCACACACTTCTCGTTCGTGTTCCTACTACCTATTGTGCGCGTTACCGTAGTAGTCAAATTCGTACAAAAATGCATCCAAAGTGAGGTTGGCATACGTCTTTATTTCGAATCAGTATTCAATCAGTATGGGATTTCTATTTTTATTTTTACATACATTTATGTGTACGTTATTAAGATATAAATAAAATGGAATTTTGTAAATGCATTCACTCAAAAATAGACCTTTAATGCCTATTTATGACCACTCCCATCATATCCCAGTCTAGTCTGGGACTTGAAAAGACTATAAATATATAATCAATAAAAATAAATATCAGCTGCCTAACTTCCCGTGCTTGTCGTAAGAGCCAACTTAGGGACAAGGGTTCCAAGAAGCTCGCACATGAGGCGATCGGCTAGGTACCCATCCTCTGATTAGTCTAAATCCGGGAGAAGAAAAAAACCAGCGACTTTTCATAACTTTTTATTTAATTTTTAACTGAAAAGTGCATTTTCATTTGAACGCACAGACTTCAAAATATCTGGCCTAGAACTAACAAATTAAAAAAAAACTCTTTGCAGTCCATTTTAAAATTGAAGAACGTTTGGATTTCTGCCTTGACATGTTCTTCATTTAAGCGGTTTCTTTCTTTTTCTTTTCATATATCGAATACAATACTAAAAACACGCTCCCATTTGATACAGGCGAGAGATTGAAAACGACGCCGAAGCCGACGCAATGACCAGCAGACTGCGCTCGTATGATTTTCGCACTCTCAATCATTCCGCCAGCACGCGTAAATTTGAAATTCCGGGAGAAATTTGTTTATTTGAATTTCCTTCCGGGAGCCGGGAGATTTAAATTTTTATTGCTGAATTTCGGGAGACTCCCGGAGAGAGGTGGGAACCCTACCCATCATTGATGTTATCAGAGTCCTACTTTGATTATGCTAATTGTAGCATCGTGATCACTGACGGCGAGTATACTTAAAATTGGTGATTTTGGTATGCTTTTTGGCAGAGCCGGATTAAGCCATGTATTTAGGTCCCTAGACACTGCATGTTCGAGGCTATCTTCAAGACTTAGCAAAAAATATATTTTTAAGAGTCTTATATTATATTTGTTATGTTATCTATCACCAAAAAATGTACGAAAAGTTTGTTTAATATTAACTTTTCTTAGTTTTTTTGTGTAATAAATACTCGATTGAAATTGTAACTGTAACTAGTCATGGCGCTGACGTACTAATGTTGGAAAATAATCATGTTTGTACTTACCTCTGAAAAATTGTAGTAATTTTTTTTCTATGCGGCGCAGGACCTATAGGCTCGTGCCTTTTTGGCCTTTAGGTTAATCCGGTACTGCTTTTTAGGAGAAGTACGTAAGAGTATATTTGTATGTATGTATGTAAATACATACACCCAAAAATATACCTTTAATGCCTATTAACGACCACTCCCACTGCATCGATCAATCCGGTGGTGTGTGCACAAGTGTGGCTACGTTGGCCACGGAGTAGCTTTGTTTTTATTTTGTAGCCGGCAGGGCGGGGCGTGGCCTGCCAGGTATTGATTCGCCGTGGCTACAGCTGATTGTGTCTGCCTCCGTAGACCGTATTCGATGGACGTCTGCTAATTGTTGACTAGCTATTTGTATATTGTTACATTACTGTTCTATTTGATGAGTTAATACCGGTTGTTTACTTATAACAATTGATTTGTATGCCTTCGGTTAATGCATAGCTTTTGTATTTTGTAATGGTCGGAACTAATTATGACTATTTTATGATGATAGATTTACGTTTTCAATTAAAAATCATATTTGTTGACAGCAATACGAGTAATTTCATGTTTTTTTTTACAGACTATTAAAAATTAAAACACTTGGATCCGGGATTTAACATCTTGTCGGCAATTTTAGATATCACGTGTCGGTCAGTCTGTTACATGACATAGATCGTAAATTGTAAATACCTACTATAGTTTAATCTGGATTTTAGAGATCAATTGATAAATTTAGAAAAATATAGTATTTATGACTGAAAATGTCAGTTTCCAGGTATATAAAATAGGTATACTATTTTTATAATTTCGTTTATGCATTTGCCATTCCTCGACTAAGGATAACATATATTTATCATCAATTACACTTTGATATCGCTCTGACGTTGATCTATTAATTTATCATTAAAGTAAAATGGATTGATGACATCAATGGCTTAGCGGTTGGTTCTCTTATTAGTAGCTAATGTAAACAGTTTAGTTGCCAAGTCATTATAACTTTGTATTCTCTTTCGATAATAACTTTCTAATAAACGCCTCGCTGGCCGAGTGGCAATGCACTCGCCCCCGAAGGTTCTAGGTTCAATTCCCAGGTCGGGTAAAGTGTGTTACGGATTTTTCGCTGCACAACCCATATCCCCTAAACTAGATAGTTAAATATATATTTGTCTTCGCATCTGGACTTCGCTTACGGGACGTCTAGTGAGGCACAATCTTGCTCCATTAGCGGTCTTCGATTCATACTCTGCTTCTGCTTAACGTTGAGAAGAAGAAGAGAAGAGTCTTTCATCTAACCTTCAATAAAATAGAAATTTTAACCCCTTGAGCGTCGATCGACCACCAGGTGGCCGATAACAATTAAAATTCTATTGTGTCTGTATTTGCGCGCTCGAGCTCTTATAATGCATTTCAAAGCGTGGTGATTAAGCCAAACCTTTTAATTGTAGCGATATGACTTGATAGGCTTATTTTCTTTTAATTTAAGTTAACTTATAATTTCTTTTGCCAAAGTTACTTAGCCGGCAAAAGAGGGTCAAGCCCGCCTTATGGAAAGCGGCGCATTCCATCCGCGCATTATCCTACTCCATCCTACCTTGGACGCTTGCATCACCACGAAGTTTCAGTTCTTATGCGTCTATGCCCTGTAATTTAATTGGATCTAGTTACCTTCAAACCGGAACACAGCAAAGCAAAACAATGCTGCTTGGCGGCAGAGATTTGGGTAGTCATCATGACGTCAGATTTTTGCCATGCTGTGCCATGCCATGGTAAAAATCTAAATATGAGAAGTTTCATTACATTTTTTAAGTTATATCTGTTTATACTCTGTTTATTGGTGCGGCTAATAATAAACAAATGAAGAATTTATTCCCATAATCGAAATACGAAGCCTTTACTCTGTTGGGGGATAAGACTTTTATAAACTTCTTGAAAAAAATAATATCGGGATTTGACTTTCATGTTGTACTTAATTTGTTCGCAACAAAACTAACGTAAAATAGTACGAGTATATCCATAATTTTATAAACTTATTACTTCTCAGATACTTTACTGCTATGTTTAATAAAACCTTCAACTAACATCGCAATTGCCCTCCCCATTGTTCCAGGAACCTGGTGTCTGCCAGCCAGGACGGCAAGCTGATCGTGTGGGACAGCCACACCACTAACAAGGTGCACGCGATACCGCTGCGCTCGTCGTGGGTGATGACCTGCGCGTACGCACCCTCCGGCTCATACGTGGCGTGTGGCGGGCTGGACAACATCTGCTCCATCTACAGGTAAGCGATTAAAGTTTGTGACATATCTATCAGAACCAAACTATTCCTGACCCTAAGTTCTAGTCTAGATAGTCTTAGCTACTTATCTGACGCTCTTGCTACGAGTCTTGAGCGAGCATTGAAGATATTTGCAATCCTCTTTCAGAACCTTGGTCTTGGCCAATTGGGTTTGAAGCGCTTGAATCTTGAACGAACAATGAGGATGTTGGCATGCCTATTTCAGAACTGTGGTCTAAGTCACTTGGGTTTGAAGCTCTATGCTCTTGAGCGCGCACTCAGGATATTGGTATTATTATTCCAGAACCGTAGTATAAGTCATTGTGTCACTCTGGAATCTCCTTTGGCTACACCGGCTTTTGCAGGAACCTCACATGGTACCTCGCTACCTGGCTAAGCTGATCGTGTGAGACAGGTACGCCACCATCTTTAGTAAAAAAAGAAAAAGAAAAGACAAGTTGTGAACATTTTTGTAACACAACAGGCGAGATTCTAAAGAAATTGTTCTACCCTTGAATAATTCGAAGTAAAACGTACAACAGTCAGTCCCATTATTGATTCCTTAATGGTTACTATTGTCTACACTCAATTAAAGTGATCCAATCAATCGCATTCAATCGCAGGCGCATGTAACACACTTTCTTTCGCGCCTCCGTTTGTTTACGTCCGCGTCCCAAAAATGGGCTAATGCTATTTAAAGCAATGCTTACATCACCGTACGCACGTAATTTCCTTGACCAATCCCCGGCAACGTTAATTAGTTATAAATAAAGTCATTTTGTGTGTGATTCTAAATATACCGATACTGATTTATTTTGATTTAAGATTTGTTTCTTCGTATGAGGAGCTCGATGGCACAGTGGTTAACGCGTCCGGTCCGCAAGTGCTGAGGTTAACTAACTTTCGCAAAGGCCGGTCATCGGATGGGTGACCAATAACTTATTATCTCGAGCTCCTCCGTGCTTCGGAAGGCACGTGAAGCCGTAGGTCCCGGCTGCATTAACAGTCTTTAACAACCACCAACCCGCACTGGGCCTGCGTCAGATTATGGTCCGTTCTCCATCCATCTATAGGGAAGGCTCGTGCTCCAGCAGTGGGGACATATAGTGAGCTGATGATGATGATTATGTATTGGAGTAAAAAAAAAACATTTATATGATATGAATTTTCATACTTACTTTGCCGACTGCTGCTCGCCTGTGACCAGTGCAATAATTTCAATTTATCTCATAGGTTTTCAAAATACTGACCACATCACTAAGCATGCTTAAGAAAAATATTTTTTCCAAACTGATGATATAATTAAGAACTTGAAAATTCACTAAGGTGTGCCAGTTAACTAAGAAAACTGATTATACTAGCTAGCCATCTTTAGGCGCAAAAGCTCCGTACCAACGAGGAATTGATATGGTTCATCACCATCATCACCTCAGCCAAAAGACTTCCACTGCTGCATAAAGGCCTCCCCCAGAATCTTCCACAACGACCGGTTTTGCGCTGCTTGCATCCAGCGGCTTCCTGCGACCTTCACCAGATCGTTGGTCCATCTTGTTGGAGGCCTGCCCAAACTACAAAGTCGAAGTGGTTGCCATGACCGAAATCGTTCAGAACAATCATTAAAGAGTTTATGGCGAAAGCCATAGTAAATATCTATAGCAAAAGCGTACCGGCAAACGTACCGTGCAGTTATGCACAAATATAAAATAAATATTGTTCTAAATTGACACTTCCCCCACTAGATAAATGTACATGTCTTTGATTATAAATCTGTATATAAGCCTAGAATATTGTAAATAAATCAGTCATTTATTCATACAACAAGTCTCGTCTTATTATTTGACTCACGATAATATAGCATCACGCTATAATTGGTGACCCCGACGTGATCTAAAGAGCAACGGACCTGGTTTCTGCCTGCTGGCTTATTGATAAGGTCTTCCAAGTACGCAGTTGGCACATTTTAATTGACTTCCCACAAGCGGGAACAGGCTTTCAACAGGCCAGGAATTTCTACGCGGAACAAGAAGAACCTATCGACACCACCATGGTCCCACCTGCTACTCTATCAAAAGGCGACTGTTACTCCGATACGATCGCTGCTATATCCGTCACCGAAAAACTGCCACAATTAAACCGTACTAGTTTACGGCAAGATACAGGATACTCGCCAGCCGAACTAGTACCATAAGTAATTTGTGTGTTGTCTCCACTTGCAGCCTGAAGACGCGCGAGGGCAACGTGCGCGTGTCCCGCGAGCTGCCCGGCCACTCGGGCTACCTGTCCTGCTGCCGGTTCCTCGACGACAACCAGATCCTCACCAGCTCCGGGGACATGACCTGGTAAGTCGCGTCGTTAATGCACCTCATCTATTTATTTAACTTGTCGTCTGCTGTGAATACAGACAATAGATTTCAATTGATTGTAGGACGGATCTGGCACTAAGTAGACGAAAGATAATGTAGGTACAGAAACAGTGGAGATCGGTCTGCGATTGCTGGAGTTAAATAACTTTTTTAAAGCCGGTCATTGAATGGGTGACCAAAAATTTATTATGGTATTGAATTTTCTGTGATTCGGAACGCGCCCGCACCTATTATAATCAGCACGACGCTGATCAGACTTAATTACGTCATTTTTTTTTGTATAAAATAGCTTATAGTATATTACCCCCTGGCTGGGCAAATGCCTTGATCATTGAAATCAAGTCATCGCATCGTTACAATTGATGAGTAGTGGCACAAAATAAGGAAATGCAGAACAGCTTCATACAAACGCTGAGCTTACCTCGGTCTACTTTGTGTATCGGCTTCATCACCACGCTTGCTAAATGCGTGTAAGTGATTTACTGATCATAAACCCGGGCTATGCATCATAAAATCCGAAATACGCTTAACCCGTCCTGGGAATTTAGCCCGAGACCTTCAGATATCGTACCGAGAGCTTTGTTTCTCATTCGCTTTTTGGACTCATTTTGTATGAAATAAACGTGACAATATGTGTACCTGCAGCGCTCTGTGGGACATCGAAACCGGCCAGCAGTGCGGCCAGTTCACGGGGCACACGGGCGACGTGATGTCGCTGTCGCTGGCGCCCGACCAGCGCACCTTCGTGTCCGGCGCCTGCGACGCCTCCGCCAAGCTCTGGGACATCCGCGACTGCCAGTGCAAGCAGACCTTCCCGGGACACGAGAGCGACATCAACGCCGTCACGGTCAGTATACCAGTGGTGGCTGGTTGTAGCTGTGGACATCCGCGACTGCCAGGGCAAGCAGACCTTCCCGAGACATGAGAGCGACATCAACGCCGTCACGGTCAGTATACCAGCGGTGGCTGGTTGTAGCTGTGGACATCCGCGACTGCCAGGGCAAGCAGACCTTCCCGGGACACGACACGTGACATTAACGTCGTTATAGTCAGCAGTACATTAGCACGTAGACTAAAGAGCGTGACTAAAGACTTCTTTTAATAATTTTAGCCCGTGAGCACGTGGAGAAGGAGCAGTTTTAGAAACACGACGCCGCTCATGTCTGCTCTGTTAACCACTGTCCAGTAGAGCAGAGCTGAGAAGAGCTGGTATAGTAAAGAAACTATTGGTCGATTTTTACACAGGTCTCAGCAAAATAAATAAATTCTCACTCTTTATTTTCCTTTCGTTCCTTTTGTTTGCCTATTTTATTTTGTTTTTTTACACTATTGTTTAAGAAAAAATAATTGGTGTAAAATTTTTGACAGACCTTATTAAATAAATTAAAAAAATATCACGTTACTATTATGTAGTTCAAGATAAAAGGTTATCCGAGGGTCGTCGTGGGTTCGGTTTCCACTCGAGCTTCCTAAGACTGGATGATTCTAGTAAAATTTTATCAAATAAATAAATAAATATTTTTGTGGGTATTCCAGTTCTTCCCGTCCGGGTTCGCGTTCGCGACCGGGTCGGACGACGCCACGTGCCGCATGTTCGACGTGCGCGCCGACCAGGAGCTGGCCATGTACTCGCACGACAACATCATCTGCGGCATCACCAGCGTCGCCTTCAGCAAGTCCGGCCGCCTGCTGCTGGCCGGCTACGACGACTTCAACTGCAACGTGTGGGACTCCATGAAGAGCGAGCGCGCCGGTACCTATGCATATTTTGAAACTTACATTACATTATCTATCACACTAATATTATAAATGCGAAATTTTGTGTGTATATTTGTTGCTTCTTCACGCTGCAACGGATGGATGGATTTGAATAAAATTCGGCATACATATAGTTTATAACCTGGATTAACACATAGGATACTTTTTATCCCGATATTCCCACGGGAACGGGAACCACGCGGGTGAAACGAGGGCGGCCGCTAGTTAAAATATATCTTACGAGTTAGCACTCGGTCTTTATTGAGATCAGGTGAGCCTGATAATATTAAGTGATGATAAAGCCGCACTTCACCGGGAATCCTCGACTACTGAGGCGCTGGCTATCTTATCTCTAGCTGCCGGAACACAACGACGCTGCGAACATTGATGTTGTGACGACATATTTAAATAGATCTTGGTGTCTACCCAGGCAGACGAACGAGCCCTACCACCGACCGAACCGAGTACACTAACCCCCCTCTGGTAGTCAAACCCTGGCTTTCTGGGTCTGAACCGGTGGTCTTAACCAATAGACCACAGAGACGATTCGCCTTCAGCGAGTCCGGCTGCTGGACATGACTAGGAAATAAGTGACCGCGGTCCTGCGGCCTAGCCACGCCCCCCCGATCATTCAGCCGAAAATAGAGATGTTGGCAACTATAATAATAAATTCTAGAACATTAAACGTATAACTGAAGTCACTTAACAGTTCTTTAAAACATTGACCTGACCTAAGTATGAATTCCTGTTACCTAAAAAGTTATTAATTAATAAACACTGAATTGACGGAACTAAATGGCGACGTCATAATTTGCCAATCCCATACATTTTTTATTATAGAAAATCGTTTTGACAGTTAGTAAAAAGTTTCTCTATTAACTAACCGTCAACTACCTAATTAGAAAGTCAAGTTTAGGTTGACCAGTTGGTTGCATTGATGATCAAAATGCGGATAGAAGACTACACCTAGGGTAGGTTACTGGTGAAAAATTTGTTCCTATATGGACTGACAGTATACTGCCGCAGTATCCTAGGGACGTCCTAAATCGTCGCCATTTTTGTACTGTAAGCACTGGCATTTTCGAGGTAAGATGCTTTCGGATGCTTTGATCACGTGATCAACAGCGTCCAGAAATGATAACATGGATGACAGCCTTAGAGCATTTATGACAGCAGGGATGCCAGTATACTGGACTGCGTTCCGTTTTAAACAGTAACCAGGCTTCGCAGTAAACTAAATTGACGTCACATCTTACAGTGCTCGCAGTGTATATCGGAACATACCCCTAGTTAGCGACTATGTCAATTATGTCTACTACATGCTATAAGTAGTGTTATTTGTAAAATTCATCAGAAATAGCTTATTTGTGTGAAAAAACTAAAACTGTGGAGTGTATGGGACACCAAAATATATAATGGCTTTAATTTTTTTATAATAAACTACTTGTTTTGTTGTAAAAAATTTCTGAAAGACGTATCGGTTCTCAACAACTTTTCGACTGGTAGTGATCACCGTTTAGTTCATGCCACCCTCGAGTGAGAGACAAGCTCGTACGTAAGAACATGCCACATAACTTAGTGCCTGATTTAATCAGAGTAAACGATGAGGTATACAGCACCTACGTCAAGAACCATCTTAAACAATCAGACGCGATAAGATCAATGTCAATGAGCGACCTCAACGGGCATATGACCACAGCCATGACCGAAGCACTGGAGACAATAACGCCAAATAACCTGGATTACAAACCAAAGAAGCTGTCGGAAGGTACACTGAAGCTCATGGAACACCGCCATAATATGAGAATGAAAAATCAAACCGACAACGACGAATACCGAAAATTACATAATGCTATTCGCCAAGGTATTAAGAACGATCTAAACCGCTATTATGAAGACCGGATAAGTAGTGCTATTGAGCTGAACATCAGCCAACGAGATAGAAAAAGCTTCAAATATATATTTTGAGTAATGTTAAACTGTAATTTGAAACGACTTTACATGACGGGAACAAAACATGGAATAACTATTCGCAGCACATCATCATCATCGGCTCATTTTATATCCCCACTGCTGGGGCACGAGCCTTCCCTATGGAAGAAAGAAAAAACATTTATTGACTCTCACAAAAAACAAAAATAACAAATAAAAAAACACATTAGTGTGAGGAGCCAATCAGGACCCTACCTCAGCATATGCTGCTACGGTGTGAGAAAATTACTCACATCGCAACGGCGCTGGTATTCTGGCAGGGCCTGTGTGAGGACGTTTCAAATTAAGGAAGAAATAAATCAATATATATATATATTTGATTATAATTATGTATACTTATATTATAAATAAACCAACATAAGAAAAAAAATGGATGGAACCCTTTCCATAACCACCATAGGCCATAAACCACCACGCGGGCCCAGTGCGGGTTGGTGGTTGTTAACGACTGCTAATGCAGCCGGGACCAACGGCTTTACGTGCCTTCCAAAGCACGGAGGAGCTCGAGATGATAAATTTTTGGTCACCCATCCGATGACCGGCCTTTGCGAAAGTTGCTTAACCTCAGCACGCGCAGACCGGGCGCGTTAACCACTGCGCCATCGAGCACATTCTCTATTTATTTGTTAACCTTTTATAGTGTCACTATTAATAATGTGTTATTAACCGGTACTGTTTCCCCGCAGGCATCCTGGCCGGCCACGACAACCGGGTCTCGTGCCTCGGCGTGACCGAGAACGGCATGGCCGTCGCCACCGGCTCCTGGGACTCGTTCCTGCGCATCTGGAACTAAACGCCCCCCGGCACCCCCCGACACCCCCCGCACCCCCAACACCCCCCCGCGCGCGCGCCGCACACACAGGCTACGCGACGCGACACGCGGCACGCGATGCGGTGCGCGTTTTTGTATTTACCTTACTTTGAGAGTTTCTGGTTCGTTTTTACTTCATGGTGGGATGAATGGGAAAGTTTTTTTTTCATATTAGTATGTGTGTGTATTTCTTTTAATATATTAATATCGTGGGTGGAAAAGAATTGCTAAGCGCTAAAAATCAGTCTGTGGGAAATTAATTGTAAAATTTAAAATTAATTGCCTACAAATGCTCTTTTAGCGATTAAGTTTTCCTTTTTCACCGAATTATTATATGTTATAGACATGTATAATATCAAAACTTCTATGGTTATGTCGATGATTACATATAGTGTTATATGTGTTATAGACAAATCTGTAATATGTTATAATAACTAGTGTGAAAAAATATACTTTTCATTGTTTCCACAGTAGAATAGTAAAACGAACCCCGTTTCCAGTAACGTTTGCCATGTAGCTTTCGAGTCTGATCAGTTCCCTTCTGACTATACACACGGTCCCCGCCCGCGCCGTCTCGACGGACCCGTTCGCTTTATTTATTTATATGGTAGTTGATAATTTCCAACGTGAAGCATTTAAAATACGTGTACGGTGGGATGTAGTCTTAGTGTGTGTGCGAGCGTGTGTGCGTGCGCGTCACTATGATTTCGATGTTCAGGTTATACATACGTTTATGTAATGATTATATGGAATAGCAAACAGTTTAAATGTTAGTAGCGCTCGAACCTTCCCGGTGGCGACTGCGCCGGACACACGTCTCTGTGACTCGGTAAGTAAATTATTATAGATATTTTTTTTTAATTATATATTTTGTTAGTTTGACGATCGTTGTCTACCAGAATTGTACTATAGATGTTGATAAATCATTGTTAAAGTAGGCAGTAAACTGAATACTCTGTTACATGCAAACTCTTTTATAAATATTTGTATAAAAACCCTGTAATGAAGCTTACAATGTCGTGTCTATGTACTGTTGGTATACCCTATTAATTAATTAATGAATAAACCATTCAGAAGTCTATCGCGGGAGATCTTGCAAGGAATGGCAACAATGCCTAGTTTACTTGATCGCATTTCACGGTTTTTAATTCAGCTGGTCTGGTGTACATATTTTTGTATGTTCGTGCATCTTCGCTTTTAATGCACCAAATTGGATGATTCTGTTTTGATTCTATTAGTTATCTCCCGAAATTGCCCCAATTTACATGTGGCCACTATAACGCCACTATTGGCGCTTAAAATAGGAGAATTAAGATCTGGTAGACAGTGATCCTTATACAAGTCTATGTAGTAACTACTAATATTGTAAATGTTGGTCACTATGGGCTTTATTATATGTACAGTCACATAGTTTAACTTCTAAGAGTCTAGTTAAAGTATTTGAAATCGATTATTTGAGTTAAATAGTTCAGTCTCTTGAATTGATTACGTAAGTTTTTCACAATGTACAACAACTTTTGAGATATTTTATTATGAATATAGAAATTATTCATTTTGTGATTTTAAAGTAATATAAATTTTTTTTGAGCAGAATATTTTTTACTATGTCACATGTGTTTATTTGGTCAAAGCATTTATATTCATATAATCATTCCTTATAAAGGCGCAATTGATTTTATGTTATCAATCGAAATGTATTATATACTCTCTAATGAAGCACAAAAATATTTCGTCTCATAACACTGTCTATTGAGAGCTTCTTACAAATTTCTCTTATATACCGAATTTATTTTAAGCCGGTGCTATCCCACTGCTGGGCAAAGGCCTCTCCTTCGTCCCCCAAATATGGTCTTATAGTTAAAACTATTAGATACTCAAAGACATTTTGGCCTTTTTCAGATGATGCGTCGCACAATAGCAAGTCGTACAAGCTTTTAAACCTATAATTAAAGAACCAAATACTATTATTAATGTATCTATGTGTAATTTATTGAATGAGAATTTTTTGTTCGTCATAATTATTATTATTATGTATTAAAAAAAATGTAATTCTACGGTTGGAGCTAATTTATAATTTTTATTATGTACGTTAGTTAGTAGTGGTCACGTTTAACGTTGAGGATCGAGATTTTTATAGAAGAGATCTCTACTGACGGATAATGTAATTGTATGTATAATTTTACCCTTTTTGTATTATTTATCGTGAGATCTCTACATAAGATGCAGATTCGATCGTCAACAAAAAAATACAGATAACTTAAAAATGAGATTCTACTATATTGCAATGTCATATGTCTAAACTTACTATAATTATATAGTGAACAAAAGTGTATATTTAAACGTTTGTATGTAGAGATTTTTCAATAAATAAGTGGCTATATAAGGCATATTTGCACAAATCTCAATCGAACTGTACTGATATAATTTCGCGATGTATCACTCTAGCTGTTGAGGCGTTCTGTCACTTACACTAACCGCTGTCCCACGGTTAGTAAGCTGTTTAATAATTTAAGAATTGTATCAGTATGAGTGCTCTATTTAAGTATAAACATCACGCCGTTCGCTGCATTGCGATCGGGCCAACTGTAATAGATATTTATACTCTGACATATTTCAATACAGTGATTTTATTACTCTCACTTCTCGTATTAATGAACCCCTTAGCTTAAATACACGATGACGCTTTGATTCCTGCTACTATTACATTCCTAGGACAAAATGGATAACAATAAGCTGAGAACGCACAACTGTGTCGAAATTAAGAGACCGTTGAGACAATATTGGAAGCGCACATTTTAATAAACGTTACGCGATGTATTGTGTTTACCGGTTTTAATTATCACTATGAAAAATAAATAAAATAGTTTTTTGCTATATCATTTATTTGCGTGCGTGCGTGCGTGGAATATAGTGTTTACACAACATACATCTTGTCACGCGACGATGTCACAAATTTTGTCAAAATCCGGCTTAATAAAAAATTTGCATACAAAAATTTGTTGCATCTTATATTTTTCTGGATTTAGACATTTTTTTTACAAATATTTGTCTTTTTAGTAGTAGGATACAAAGCGCTGTGTCGTGTGCTTCAATTATGAAATATTTACATAATAATTTCATAGAACAAAATTTATTGCACAAATATATATGAATTCATTTTAAAACTAATTTTGGTTTAATATTATATTTATTAATGATAATATGAACTTCTAAAACAAAGTGGGTACCGTCACAGCTGTTCATAATACAGAGATACACAATCTTTGTATTGCGAAGCGACACAATAGACGTTAAAACTACCCAATAAAACAATTGACCTACTAAAGGATGAGTCAGTTTCAGAACTCCTTAGTGTCGGGTAGTGTATGCATATTTAGTCGTACCATAAAAGTTCTGGATACTTTTCTAGGTGGAACTTTACCATAATATAATATTATCATATATATACTACGTCAACAATTGTCTTACTAATCGAATTGTGGCGGATCAAGATTTAAATGCGTTCTAAGTTTCAATACACAATACTTCACGATGCTAAAGCATTTGATTCCATTCCGTATGAATAAATTTAGACGTTTGAAAGTAGCTTATCGGACTAGATAATGGTTTGAAATGTCTGGTGATGAATTGCGTTTGTGACGTTGTATCCGGCGTCTATAAATGATCAGGTGATTGTGTCATATCGATGAAATGCATGATTTGTGGTCAGTCACACGATAATGAGTTAACACACTCGACAGTGTGACTATTTTAAACTGGATAAGGCTTTTGATATGTAAAAACATAAATACATATTATTACTAGTTTCTGTGGAGAGATTTGATTGACACCATCCAGATCTTGTCAAAATTGAAAGCCGTTTACACAGGGTGATAAAAAACCAGTTATTTATCATTATCTGTATTCATATTTTAGTATCTAATATAGTTACTAACATTTATTTACGCTAATCCAAAATTTCAAAATGAAATCAATACAAAAGTATCAATTTTAATGTGGCATATAATTTTAATTCTAATTTAAGTATGAACTTGATAAGTCGAAATCTTTTCTATGCGGATTTTCACACGTTGCTTTGTAACGGCATATGTACTCTCTCACTTGCGTTACACTTGACAGGCGAGATGATTTTATATTTCTGATTGTGACACAATTAATGTAGCTAAAAATTAACTTTACTCGAAATAGTACTTATTGTCATGTCTGTCGTTATCTAGAAAGATTATTCCATTTTATGTAAATATGAGAGTGTTTATAACTTAAGCTACGAGAATCATTTCACCATTGAATCACTATACGTAAACATGTGGTATAATCTTTCGAGCATACTTTTTCACTCACAAATATCCTCTTTTTTACAATCGTCACTTTTTTTATCGGAATGCGCTAACATCAAAACATTCGTCCTATGAGTTCATTTTCTCTAGATTAAGATAGGCCATAGGTATTTAAGGGTTTAAACTATACAAAAACAAGGCATTTTGTAACTTGGACATTCTGTGTTGCTACCCGCAAAAAATCGATGCCAATTATTATCTGTGGCAACACTTAACTTTGGTAAGTATACATAATTTTCGTTGCAGTATTCTTTCGAGTTTTATAAGCACAAATTTTAATACTTTTTAAAGATGCAGAAGCGTGTACAGTGGGCGTCGCCTTTGAATTGGTATGCCGGCGTCGGCTATTGTGCACGGTCGCTCATTCGGCTTTTTAATTTGATTATCGGCCGTTGACAGGTTGTTGCGCTTTGTGTTTATTCTTCGTTTTATATTAAGCCTTTGTCTTAGATAGGTATACGTAGATGTTAACATTAAGGCAGGCACGGTACGCGGCAACTGAGGGCTAATTGTATTTCAGGAATATTAATATGCTTTCAAGTATCTTATCATATAAATAACAATATGTATCGTGCTCAAATATGCATAGTATAATTGTAATATTGCAATCATTTATTTTATTCGTTGATTATATTTTTTATTGTTTGTTTTTTATGTTACATCCGATATTATACACCCGTCATGTGTACGTTCGAGACTAAAGACAAAAAGATGAATGTAATGAGAAATCACGGCATATCAGAGGAATTGTTCCGTCATTTTATATGAGTATTAAAGGGATCATTATTTTTGTATGTGTTTCCTGGTTGTTTTGTACCATTATTTTGACAGCAAAATTGATATACGTTTTTTATACAACGCACGCATCTATTTGTCTAAAGTAAGGGACTTTTCGCTATGATAGTATTTTTTATTTGCCCAACGCAAAAAAAGAAGGTTAAGACAAGAAAATAAAAGCAAAAGCATTTAAAGCATACAGCCAGCGATGCGTTGGACAGATATTAAGGAATGAAGTTAGCTCTGGTCTGTTAGATTTACGCATAGAGTAAGAATTTTTTAAATAAACATTGTTTTCTACTGTAACGGCTTCTTTTCCGATCGATGTATGATAAACATAATATAGCATTATAATATGTATGATAATTAATGGATAGTTTGAAGGCTCCCTCGGTTATTTTCTATTCAGACCAATTTTTCTCACTTTTACATCGTATTATTGGAATGGACTGCCATATTTTAACCTTTTAACTGTAATTTTATATTATAACTTACTTAACATATGTGGAAAATTGTTATTTCATCCCTGGCTCAAGGTTCTGCAAGGACTTGCAAAATAAACCTAAAGTTATAGGTGATGAGGTGTGAAATGACTTACGTGACTGAGAACCGAGATCAGATAAGGATGAAAAACTACTAGAATTCGAAGAGTGTTTATTTAGGAAAAATAAAAAGTAAAATATCCCCGAGCTGTAAATCAGACTTCCTTTGACACGTCTTGAATTTACAAAAGAAAGGATTTGTATAAGTTAATTTTTATTTGCTAGTCCACATCTTTGATATGTTAAAAAATAATTACTCTTAGTGGTGTAATACTAATTATAATGTATTGTGTAAAATATTTTTTTTTAGTTATTATATCAATAAATTAAAATTTGTTTATTTTACAACGTTAGTTTTATTGTTATCATAAATATTTTGGTGGTCTTGAGTTTTCAGAAAGCAAACCTTGTTAGTTTGCATCAAAAGCAGTTAAGATTTTAAAATATTAAAAATTAAAAATTACTTAATGTTACTTTCAAATATTCCAAGATAAATTTATTATTTATCTAAGAGAGCATAGAATGTTATTGTTTTTTTCACTCTTGGCTACTTTTGATGCAGACTATCCAAAACTGTCAAATTACTTTAATAAATGTTCAACTCTATTTTATAGTCATAAAGTTCAAAGTCTCTTGAGGAATTTTGACAGCTTGTGTGTTTGGTAGTCTGGACGTGTGTACTATATAACATTAAGAGTTATTTAAGAATATGATGTAGAGACTGGATAAATGCTAACTACACTCCTCTGGCGAAACATAAGTATAGTAGAAGAATAATTTTCTTTTTTTGCTATTGGGTATTAGTCTGCTGCGTTATTTTCACATTGAACTTTTGAACGCTTCCAATCCAGCTTCGAACCGTCGCTCTTATGTTAAGGTTGCCATGTGTGAAACTAATAAAGTCAGGTGTAAAAAAATGGCTTAAAAACCCTGGACTTACGAGCTTCAACACTGAAATGTCTCCCTTATTGTAAAAAAATATTCCATATGTTTTATTGGTTTTGTACGAAATTATTTAAAATAAAAATGTTTAACATCATGTTAAGTAACTACTACTGCCACTGCCACTAATTATAAGACAATCTTCAAGCCTGTAAGGTATCCAGAGCGCAGACACGAAGCGTTAGAATATTATTAATTTGCTGTGGACGTGTTAGGGAAAACTCATTGCCGCGTATCACCGCTTCTGGTTAGACGCAGAGAGATATGAGGCTCTCCCCTGACGATATAACATAGTAAAAACCCTACTACACAACCCCTCACTTGTGCTTAACAAGCTCCGAATATTCACTCCGGCAGCAGCGGTTGCCAAAAGAAAAACACGCCCGAGGAAATTTCCGTCACCTTGTTGCGGGGAAAGGAGTCGAACGCTCGCGAGTCCTGGTGCATCCTTCTCCAGCTACGTCTGCTTCAGAAAGAGCCCGTACTAGCGGAACGCGTCCCAACTTTATAGAATACATTTACTTATTTCAGGTGTACAGGTTGGTAAATTATACGGGGTGTTTGATAATACCTGTATAATCTCAAATATGGCAGATAGGGTACCGTTCATAGAACCCTTGAAAAATATGAATATAACTGAAAAGCACCACATGGCCGAAATATTGAGGTTCTTTGTTACTAAGTAAAACTGTAAAGTGACAACGTTAGGTCCAGCTGATACGTTGTTCTTGGTCGTAAACCTCTTGATCAAACATAAACAAAAGTCGAAACATTGCGGGAATGAACAAAAAAATTGTAATAAATAATTTAGTTTTTTTATGGAAAAATAAATCTACGTAAATATGATTTTGCATGTTATCAGTGTTTACAAATTACACTTAAAAGTTATAAAAACATTAATATAATGTATTGCTAAGGGTCAGGCCATACAGCAGGTGCTTCGTATTAACACGTATTAAGTTGATAAGTAGGTAACTAAATTTTAACTTAATTTTAAGTGATTAATTGCACGTAAACACAGAATTTAGTAGTAAGTTGCAAGTTAAAATTTAGCTAACAACTAAACATGATAATTAGAATTTTGTCTATTTTTCGGTTAAGTTGGTGGTCGTAATTAAAATAGTCTTCTGTCATCCGTAGCGCATTTAAATATTCTTGTTTATCTTCATTCGGGTGATTCCACTGAAATGCGACATGGTAGGCACAAAATAAAATTTACGCAATCGTTACGACTTACAGGCAAAATGGCAGCTTGTTAAATATATTTATTGGCAACACTAAATTTTGAAACAAAAGACGACCGTTTTTTTTCTCTATGACAGTTTGATTGGCAACGTTGTCGACAGTTACAAAACACGTAAAATTTTTCTATTTAAAGAAGATTGTTTATTTCTTATGGATTTGTACCTAGTTTTGTACAAATAACAGTGTTGGTATTGTGTGATAATCAATTTTGTATTGGACGACAAATAATTGGTAAGTATTAAAATGAAACTGCTGAATTTTATTTGAAAGTTGACACTCCAAAAATATGTAACGTGAGTGACTAAAAGGCATATTTTTTAACTTTTATACATCTTAATATTCGTTTTAAAGGATTCCAATTTTTAGTTTACTTCGATAGATAGTTAAGTAACAGAAACATGCAATTGTTTTTATACAATTGTTATATGGATTTATTAAAAACGATGTAATTAATATTGTAACATGAGTTACCGGTAACTCACGTTACATGAAGTAACGTGGGATACCAATGTTAAAGTTTGATTAAATTTGAGTGAATGTGTAATATTGTTTTATGTCACGTATTTCTTGTATTGTTTTAGAGATAATGGCTTTGACGGGAGCTGAAAAGATGAGGCGTCGAAGGGAAAAACTAAAAATACTTGACCAATACGAAGAATTTAAGGCCAAACATAGGCAACAAGCACAAAAAAGTAGAGACAAGGCAAAATTAATGCTAAATGAATTACCAAAAACAAAATTGAACAAAAAACTACAGGAAATAAGAAGAAAAACCAGAGAAAGAGTACAAAAACATAGAGATAAGAAGAAGGAAGTTTTGAACCATAACGAACTAGATGGTACTTCTTATTCTAGTCCAAAAACACTTGGAAAAGCTAAATCTAGGGTTAAAAAAGCATTGCCTGCATGTCCTTTGCGGAAAAAAGTTGTGCTTCAAAAGATTTTGGAGGAAATAGATTTAGAACCATTAACTACTACACAAAAATTGAAACACTGCATCTCTGATGAAGTTACATCAAAAGTGAAGCAATTTTACGAGAGAGATGATATTAGTTCTTCAGAACTTCAGAAACATTTAAGGGATCTGACGCCTTCATTCAATAATTAAATATTTAACAAAGAAATATTTGACAAAGCTTTACACATTGAGGGTATAGCAAAGATTCACAATATTTACACAAGTAATAGTGTGGTGAAAACTGAATCCATAACAACAGATTCAACTCTTATAAAAAAGAAATCATTTTTTCACACTGTGTATGGATCGGATGAGTCAGACAGCTCAGATGATGACGTGCCGCTGTCTATTATAAAGGCAAAACTTTAGTTTTAAGTTTAACTACAATTCTCTAACTTAAATTTAATTTTTAGTCTACAAAATATCTAGAATAAAACTTTGAATATGTATGTAACATGAGTTACCAAAATCTGTGTAACATGAGTGACCATTATTTAATTCTCTAAAAAAATGTGTGTTTCTAAAACCATGAATGTTGCTAATAATCTCAAATGTAAGACATTTAATAAAAACGGATTTGATTTTTAATATTTTTATTTTATTTAAACGGAACAGAATTTTTGTAGGGTACATACTAAACTAAAAGCTAATGTCGCCAAAGGTAACGTGAGTTACCAACAATTTTTATTGAAACTAAAACACACTAAACCTAGAAAATTCAAAATAAAACGAGAACCACATATTATGTTTTATAACAACGAAATTTTCATTACGAGAGTAGTTGATATAATTATAAATATAGTATGCTAGCTTTGTTAGTTTTAATCGGGAAGTAAAACTGTAACATGAGTTACCATGGAATCACCCATTCGCTAGCTCCTCGAACAAAGTGGCACTTGCGTTATACGTGATATACGCCATACGCCATACGCTTGAGGATTTCGACCTGCAGCCTCTTTCTTGCCGCTTTGAACAGGGCGTAGGAACGGGTCTCCTCGTCCTTCGAGTGCCGTCTCCTCCGGCAGTGTTGAAGATTCCGCCGTGCCAGAATACTGGCGGTACGCAGATCGGCGATTTCATTGGACCACTCTCTTTGGTGAGGGCGATCTCCAACCCTGGGCATGCTGGCATCGCATATGCTGGTCAGCGCGCGCTGGAATTTGGCAGCCTAGAGGTCCACACTCAGATTGGGGGATCCCGGAACCACATTTCGAGCAGAGCCACTTCGTCAGATATCTAGGTGCCTGGCTTAACACTTAGCGTAGCTCCAAGCGAAGCATCTGCTGTGTGGCCGCGGCCTAAGTATTTGATTTACATATAATTAAACTATTCGTTAAGTATAAAAAAAATCTGTAATAACCATTTACGTAATGTCAATTTAAATTTAAAAGGGAAGGGCTTTCATAGACTGGTAAGTGTGTTATAAAATTATATGTTAATGCACATTGCGTAAGCAATTTTTCCCAAAACGGGCCGTTTTCGGTCTGGTGTCCAAAGCCAGTCTATGAGGGTTTCTGGTATTAATCCTGTAAAAATCCTTTGAGAACAGTAATTTAGTTATACCAAATTTTTTACCTCTAAAATATAGAAGGATTTTAGCGTTAGTATGCCTGTGTTTCACAATGTCACATAAAAATCCTCGTTATTGTTAACGTGATCAATAGCTAAATAAAACTCGCACTAGGTACTCTTGACTGCTACTTATACTCATATATCAACAATCATGTGTCGGTTATCTGATTTTGAATATTCTACCATAGTCCTAATATCAAAAGCAAGCTACAGACACTTTTGGGACGTTATTGAAAAAGCAGACTTAAATAATAAAATGCAATTCAAATACTTATCCAAATTGAGCTCGTCCTATAAAACCAAGGGCCATAAGTCCACGCCTCGCGCGGCGCGTCAATTCCCGCATTCAATACGAACAAGCTTGGCAAACCTACTCGAAGTGGTTTTTAATGACTTTATTGACGTTAGTTCATACGTCACTGAGTGTACGTGGTTGGTTTATGCTTTATTTAAATACGACGAGCTATATATCACTTTCTCATTAGAGTTATTTATTTATTTTGCTGTAGATGCAGCAGCTTTGTTAGATTTGTATGGCATTGAAGCAGCTTCTCCTAGTGATAAACCAGGAGAGTTCAATTTTGTCCGTTCTCGTTAACGTGATCGAATGGAAAAAATGTCGACTACTACCTATGGTAAGTACTTGTAGGTAGGTAGATACATGTTACATAGAAAATACTATTCACTTTAACCTTAAAGAGGCGGATCAAACCCAGTCAAGGAACATCATTCAAAAATGATTTATTGCCAAATATATTTTTATTTAAAAAAGGCAGTGTTGAAAAAAAAACCATGAGTGGGATTAGAAGCAACGATAGCATAGTTGGTAGTGCACCAGAGCCGGCATGTCATGGGGTGCAGGTTCGAATTCAGCTCGAGGAATTTTTTCAATAATTTGTCTTTTTTTCAAATTGATTTATTCGCAACAATATTTGCGTAAAATATGTAAATAATCATACATTTTTATTGTTTACTTAATTTTTATCAATTAGTGTGGCATTGAAGCAGCGCCTCCTGGCGACATATGAGAAGAGTTAAAATTTTGCTATACAAAATTTTCGTTTTCGAAAACGTAATTGAATGAATATGGATATTAAACAAAACTCACACTCATGAGTCATGACTAATAAAACTCGCAGCTGGCACCCTGATAAGGAGTGGAACTTTGTTGCCGTTCGTTGCTTGCTGAAGTGTGTTGCCTTACAACTTGGATATTCTGTCTTTGCATTATACAACAAATTATATTTTATATTATAAATTCTGTTATTATGACATTCTGAAATCTAAATTTTTACCTCAAAATATGTGAGTCAACAATGTGTTACCTAATGTTCTGCTACAAGTCATACAAATTACCGCGTAATTAATGACAAATACTACAACCAAATATACTAAAAACATTTAATACGTTAATATCTATCTTACGGCTATGGTGTTAGGTGTGATTATCATATTGTGTTTGATGCGTTTACAATGTTGTTGCCTGTACCAGCCTACACGCGCTCGCCTTGGCAAGCAGTCTAAAATCTGTGTGTTGACGTAAAGCTTTCGTAGTATGAATGCGATTTCATACCTACAGCGTTGTTGGTAATAAAATAACATTGCATTAATTTTGACTGTAGAATTTAATTTAACTTGCCAACTTTTTAAACCAGATTGTGTTACATAGGGAAGGCTCGTGCCCCAGCAGTGGGGACATAAAATGAGCTGGTCGTGATGATGATGATGTTTTACATGGTAGTAGAGTCTGCTAGAACTGGTCTGCACTCTGATGACTCTATCCTCATGAACATTTGCGCCGCTTAACAGTAGCGTTTTTTTTGAGAGAGTTTGCTGTTTCCCTCTGAGCATTTTCAGCTTCACCGGGCTTTTTTGGGGGTGGCGAGAAAGGGTTTCTCAAGCCGTATGATACGGAGCACCGTCAGAGGTTTTCTAGAATTTTTTTCTTTCTCCGAGGTTTTTGGATCTGATCGGTAGCAGCAGCGTGCGTTCAGTCTCGTAAGTTAAGCAACCTTCGCAACGCCGGGTCATCGAATGGGTGACTAAATTAAAATACACAAAGAAAGGTGACGTTTCTTTGTCTCACCTCCAAAAGATGGAATAGTCTACCAGTCCCCCAATTCTGCTATTTATTTTGATCTGAAACGGATTTGAAACGCTATAGTTTCAATGTTTTCGCTATTCTGCTAACTACGAAATCAACTCTGTAGTTTAGTAGTTAGCAGAATAGCGAAAATGTTGAAACTATAGCGTATTCGTATTCTGCTAACTACGAAATTAACTCTATAGTTTCGTAGTTAGCAGAATAATAAACGTTGAAACTATAGCGTTCCAGATTCGTTTCAGATCAAAATAAATAGCAGAATTGGGGGGCAGCACACTTTTTCCCTCCTTCCAATGACATGAGGTCCTTCAAACGAGGCATGAAGAGGCACCTTGTGGGTCAGCAGGTTGAGGGTGACTGATGATGCGTTGTTTTCACGCTGCACCAGTTGTCTTCGCGTCTAAACTACATTTTCACTTGACATGAGGTAAAGTGCAATTATTTGCTATATAAAAAAAACTCGAGCTCTCGTGCTTCTGAAGACACGTTAAATATGCGTTTGTCCCGGTTACTGTCTTAAGAAAGCAGTAATTAAAGATAATTTAAAGTTTGATTTAAAGATGATTGCTAAAAACACTTCTGACTTTACATATCATAACCGCTATCCCGGTGTGCTGACAGATTTAGAAAGTCCCACCACCCCAACCCGCTTGTTGTGGCGGCCGCCAACGATAACGTTGGAGGCCTTCCACCAACAAGACGGTACTCATCTAGACGTCCTAAACACGTCTTAGATGACCCCGACGACCCCATAACAGTTGCGAACGCCCCCCCGCCCGATCCTCTAAATGTCACTAAACATTTACAGAATACACTAAACATGCACACTAGCTTAGGTCCAAGACACCTTACTCGTAGAACAAAGGTACGAAGAACCGGTTCACACGCGCTTTATACCAGGTACAGACATGTACCTGGGCGCTTTTCTCCTCCTCCACGGCCCGGTCTACCCGAGCCAAGGTCCGAGCCTTTAGAGGCGCCCTCGGGTGGTTCCCGATCCGATCCGAACCCTTCGGCGAATCTAGTTGGGCACGGGGACGCGCACTAGTGAGCGATGCCGTTCCCTCTAGAAAACCTCCGAAGGTGATTCGTTTCACACGGCTTGAGACCCTTTACGTTCCTCGCCGCCCCCAAAAAAGCCCGGTGAAGCTGAAAATGCCGTCTGAGGCAATCAGCAATATCTCTCCAAAAAAAAAGAAATTTAGAAAGTGAATAGTAGATAATGTTCGACCTATCTACTTAGTTACTTTTTATATTTCATCACGGAAGCTTCTGTACAGCAAGGCCGCCTATGACGACGCATAATGCTCGTAAATAAATCAGAGACGCGATTTAGATGACTCACGCAGTCACGCATTGTCAAAAGAAAAATTCATAAACAAATATGCAGTAAGTAGGTGGTGGCTCCGCACACTAGGCTACACGCGACTGCGACAGCTCGGCGACTAGACGCGACGACAGGCTGCGGCCGACAATTTTCATATATTTTGTTCAAAGCTCCGCACACTTGGCGTCAGTCGCAAAGTCGCGACGACAAGCCGCGAAACTGACGCTCACAACTGTCGCATGACAGTCGTCGTGTGTGCGCGTGCACAACGCGACTAGACGCGGCGATTAGACGCAGCGACAGTCGTCCAGTGTGCGGAGCCATTAAAAGTGCCGACTTTATTCTTTGAAAACTCACTGTGTACTTGTTTTGTTTGATATTCTGTTCGATTACTTTAACGAAAACGAGAATTTGTATGTCAATAAAGCGCCTTGCACTTAGCACTTCGAATGCTAGCTCTTTATTTATCTTCTCATAACGGTGGTTAAGATTCCAATGTCTCTATACATACCCACAACACTACACATGTGCACAAAAGAGTTGGTTGAAGATATAGTCACTGTATCGATAGATAGATAGGACTGATAAGTACGAAAGACACGCCATGTGCCCGAGTGCTTTTCCCCTCCCCCACAACACGGGAACCGGAGCTGAAGTCCTAGCGTTTTGAGGATCCTGGCGCTCCAGGGTCTTATAGCTCTGAGATATTATACTTCTCCTCCCATCCCTTCAAACAGAAACATAAGGATTTAGATATCAGATCTTTGAGCGTGCGGTGGTTATAATGACTACTAATGCAGACAGGACCTACGGCTTTACCTGCCATCCTAAGCACGGAGCAGATCTAGATGAAAAATTGTTTAATAATAAATGTTTCCCATACTCACACCAATTATCTAGCCCCAAGAAAAGCTTCCTTAAGAAACTCGATAAATGGTTAACGAGACAACGGATAAACATACTTAATATACATAGGAAACACCTAGACCCGAAACAATTTAGAAAATCAGGTATTTCTAAATTGATCCGACCGGGGATCGAACCCGGGACCTCAGAGATGGCGACACCATGAAAACCGGTGTGCAAGCCACTCGACCAAGGGGCCGTCAAATGTTGGTCACTCATCCGATGACAGGCTTTTGCGAAAGTAGACCAAGCGCGTTATCCACAGCGCGCCATCGAGCTCCTCTCTTAAGGTTCCTCAGTAATAGAGGATTCCGGGTGATGTGAGCTATCAGCGAGATAGTCTTTACTATGTGTAGAATAAAAAAATAAAAAGTAAAAAGCTTTGTTGTCTGTGGTTGGTGTTGTTGTTCTACGCTTTTTATAGTGATTAACGCCTCTGTGTTCAAGGACCAAGGAGTTCTCTGAAATTGTACAGTAAACAAGCAACAATCGGAGCGGCCGGCGCGATGGCGAAACGCACAGACCGCGCGACGGAATTAGCTTTGGCAGAGCAGCGCCGCCGCGGTGACCACACCGGCGCCTCCACCGCAGGGCACAGCAGGACCTGTGCCGGCTCTAGCCCTTGATGAGGGTGTATTTTGGAGCCCTTCGTTCGACGGTTTCACATTACCTATCCGAACTCCGGTGTTGTGATTTTCGGATTTGGCGTTTGGCGTCCCTTGCCATCAGACGCCTACAGCGACCGCTCTAGGTCTAGGTTAAGTAATCTGTGCTCTAGGGCCGGCCGACGCTATGCATTGCTTTTGATACTTTTGACACACACAGCTGTTGGTCTTCCTTTAAGTACCTACCTAATTAAATAAAACATTTTGGACATTGTTTTTTTTTAAACAGCCATTTCTCATGTTCTAAACTAAAAAAATAACATCAAAAAGCCTATTATATGTGTTACTGTAATTCTAAAGGTGTCTGCTTAACCAACAACGCTTACAGATTCAAAACAACGACAAGATAATAAGAAAACAAAAATAAAAACGATCGCGTCGAAGAAGCGGCATACGTGCCTATAAAATTTGAGGGTTTCCCTCGATTTCTCTGGGATTCTATCATCAGATCCTGACTTGGTGGCAATGGGACTACCTCGGAAGTATGCTCTTTCAAATAAAAAAAGAATTTTTAAAATCAGTTTACCAATGACGGACGACGCTGGTTATACATAAAAAAACGTCGAACATATAACCTCCTCCTTTTTCGACATTACCGCCGAATTATTTGCTAAACACTTAGAGCATTAAACCAAGCTAAACATTACATTTTAGTGTAGGTAGTAAAAAAAGGGAAACTAAATGATATTTGTTTCCTTCTGTCCGGGAAAAGTTCCAGAACCATTGCCACCGCAGCTCCAACGGAGCTTTTCGGCGTGTTATGCAATGGCGTATCAGAACTTATTTTAGTTAGTCCAAAAACTGTTTGCGTTGCGCACACGTCGCTGCCCGTCACGCAATAGTCGGTTATAATCATACCCGTATACGGTTCATTTTATAGTGCTCTATTAATTTTAAAAAATCTGTGAAATAATATTTTCTTTACAGAGTAGTGTTTTGTTAATTTTTCTCAAGTGATTTTTGAATTGTTTGCAATCAGTCGGGTGGTGCGTCTACGTTTGGCCCTTATTGGTTTTTTTTCGCCGTTTGTTTTGTTTAACACATAACTACAGTTCATTATTGACATAGACTTGTTGGCATATCAAAGTCTATGAAATTCTCTTCAAACTTCAGTTTTATTCAAAAGTTTATTGACAATGTGCTCTGTGCTATCATCACTTACAAATTTACAATATATTATTTTCGGAATGAAGTTATATTTTGTTTATTGTGACAGTCATGTCATGTGTTACTAGTAAATTTTGCTAGTTTATAATAAAATACTAGTTGCAAGAAGATTACAAAGAAACACTGAAAAAGCTCTGCGCTCAGCAACTGAAATACGGGCAACATTATTTCTGTACATGCCACCCACAATTAATGCGCCGTCTAGCCGTCGGTGCACGCGATAATGAACCTAATGCCACTGCGTTAGAGACTACAACAGTCTAGTGTTACCGGTTTTTTTTCTACTTTCGTTAATATGGTTTTCGAGTATATGCAAAGTGGTACAAGATGCACGTCATTCACCTGCGATGATTTCAGACGATGATTAATCATCGCAGCCGACTCTCTCTGTTTTTAAGACACAAAAACCTTTAATGACATCATCTTTGAATTACTATTAACAGAATTGTTTACATGTTAATTTTGTAAAGTTAAAACATTACTGATTTATTTCACTGTTTTTCCTATTGTTTTTTTTGTATCATTATAGGTGTAGTGTAGATATACTTACCTTCAATGATTTCTTAATTTCTCCAAAGTTTATCTTTGTAATACAATTCTGTATTATACAGGCTCTGTCACTATGGACCCTGTAAAAGCGAACCTTTAAAGGGTCGGTAGTCACAGAGCGAGCTCATCGCACGAGCAGAAATGTCAGGCTAAAATAATATTACACAACGCTCGAAAATCTTAAAGTAGGTATTATAATTAAATTTAGCCATACACATAAGACGCGGATCTCAAAGCAATCTAAGATACAAAATATCCTAAATAACAAATCAAAGATAATTGGATTCACTTTCAATATTAACAAGTAGATAATTTAATAATTGTAGGCATGTGCCAGTTTGTTACTGATTTGCAAATATTATTTTGATTAACCTAATTGATGGCTATCCCATCAATCTTATCAGAAGTTGGCACAGTCAACTGGGCTAATTTAATAATACTGGCCATCAATTAATACTGTGATGACAGGAACATAAAAATTATTACTATTAAATAATAAAACAACTTGAAAGAAGTCGAACTTCATAATTCTAAAGGTGTCTGCTTAACCAACAACGCTTACAGATTCAAAAATACGACAAGATATTAAGAAAACAAAAATAAAAACGATCGCGTCGAAGAAGCGGCATACAGTGTTAATTTTTTAGACCTCAAAATACTGGAACATCAAGATGATGACTATAAGCGAGAGTCAGTATTCGTCGAACAAGATGTCTAGCATCCGCAAGATCAACGACAGGGTCATCCACCGGGACAGCTACGACGACGTCAAGTCATCATCCAGCATCAACAGCAGTGCCCTCATCACCAAGCGAGGCTTCAAGCCATCAGACATGTTTGATCCTCAAAAGAAGGCGTTCCTCACCGACCTCAGTTATAAGTTATTCCCTGTAAGTTGGGTAAGTCGAATCTATTCCTTTTTAGAATAGGTTGAAGCTTCTAACAATGTCGTGTAGGTGTGCCGCAAGGAGCAATACCGGGTCCCATATTTTAAATGGTACATTATTTTTATATGGAAATATTTCTTTTATTTTAATACTAACAGTATACAGGAAGGCGATTAAATCATCTGACAAAGAAGGGAAAGGGAAAAACCTGAGCAAATGACAAGATTTACAACGACACGAACACTGTATCGCGAATAAAAACTAGCAGTAGGTATCTGACGCAAATAGTTACATAGTATTAAGTTGTCAATGGAATGCAGCATCCCAGCATATTTCAAGGTGATTTACTCGCCTTCCTGTATTAACTCAATTACACCAAGTAGTTAGATTCACTGACAAACTAACTCAATAACTTAACAATTGTAAAAGCTTTCTATGATAGGGAGACGTATTTTTTTAAGGAAACTAGAAAACAAATGAAACTTCTAGTTATTAAAAGTTTTAAAAGCTTTCCATAGTCGTGACGTGAGACGTTAACGTTACAAAATTAAGAAAATAACTAGACAACAAATAAAACTTGTAGCTTATTGAATTGAAATGACAATGAAGTGGATCGGCGTGGTCTGCTATAAATTTAAATATTGACGAGACGGCTGGCTCTTCTCCAGATTTCAAATGTTAATGCCGATTGTTCCTTGAACTCGTTATACTTAGATTTTATAGGTTGGAAAAACCTAATAAAAGCTGGATGACTGGAAAGATTATTCAAAAACAAAATAGAAGATACATTGCGGCTTTTACTAGCTTGGGAGCCAGGGTTCCATAAATTGTATAAGTCATCATCATCAGCTCATTTTATGTCCCCACTACAGGGGCACGAGCCTTCCTTATGGATGGATAGGGAGAACGGGCCATAAACCACCACGCGGGCCCAGTGCGGATTGGTGGTTGTTAACGACTGCTATTGCAGCCGGGACTAACGGCTTTACGTGCCTTCCGAAGCACGGAGGAGCTCGAGATGATAAATTTTTGGTTAACCATCCGATGACCGGCCTTTGCGAAAGTTGCTTAACCTCAGCACTCGTAGACCGGGCGCGTAAACCAATGCGCCATCGAGCTCGCATCGCATCGCATAGCATCGAGCTTGTATAAGTAAAATAAGTATAAGTATTATAAATAAATATATAAAAATTGCTGCAAATTAATTTTAGCAGTCTTCTTTGTTAGTAAATATCGTGATGGCACCAGTGTTCGACACAGTAAGCCCAATGTTCGACACCAGTAAGGTCGCCTAAAAATAATACAGAAATTAATTGTAACTTTTCTGGATGACATCTAGCAAGCAGGCTAAAATAGAAAATGAGATGCTGTCCCTTATTTTTCATCATAAAAGGAAAAAGTGTCGATCACTGGATCCTGTCGAACACTGGTGACACTACCCTAATCTCATCATCATCATCATCAGCTAATTTTATGTCTCCACTGCTAGGGCACGAGGCTCATCTATCGCATCGAGCTCCTCACCTAATATACATATTATTATACTTACTTATCTTAGGAGAATTCGCTCTATAACGAAATGTAGATATCTCAATGTTTATATTATATGTATAGTTACATGCTTATGAAATTATGTTTTAAAAAGTAACTTACAATTCAAGAAAATATACTGTTTTTTACATTAAAGAGATCTAATCTCATTTCATCTAGAGTTCTAATCAGAGTTTGAGTCTAACCTTCATAAAAGTATCTTATCTTATCTTATCTTAGGCCTGCTGAGATATCCCTCTCCCTGTAGCAATCCGACCTATCGGGATTTGTACAATTCATAAAAGTAAAACATATACCTACATCTTCTCAAGATCACAAATGTTGAAAAAATTTCCACGAGCAGGATTTGAACCTGCACCCTTCTGACATACCGGGTCAGGTGCTCCTCCAATTGAGCTATCGTGGTATGTCAGAAGGGTGCAGGTTCAAATCCTGCTCGTGGATATTTTTTCAACATTTGTGTTTTTGTAATTTGTTTCGCAACAAAATTTGCGTTAAAATTATATGAAACATCTTCTCAAGATGTTAAAATATTTTTCATCCCCCCATCTCGGAAAGAGTATTTTTGCTCTTCGATATCTGAGTGCAAAAGCCGTTTTTATTCGCTAGAGGATAAAGTACATTGAATTTAGAACATCGTGTGCACTAAGTTTGTGAATTCAAAACATAATTAAACCTATTTGCTTCTTCCTCCATGGTGCCCAATTTATCAGTACTGTAGCAACCGAGACTCCTTGCTCGGGCATACTTACTGGCAGCCACCGTGGCCTGCATTAAAATATAGTAGAAGAGAAAAAAGAAGAACATCGCGGACTCGGTGACGGGTCGCGACGACGAATTGATTGTTATTATTTCATGTTGAAAGTAATATAAATATTTAAAGCTATAAAGCATTATTATTCGATACAACCCCCCGTTCCTTAAGTAACGACCCAGCGGGGTGTTACAGTACACAAGTTACTAACACCAACATTACCAACATAACAAAAATATTACACCTAGTAACTGTAGCAACGTTACTTTAAATTTTTCTTAATTATACCTAAGTATTGTTTGTTATAATTTAAAGATTATTCTGTAATACTTACCTTTCATAATAATAACTACTACAGTAGTTAATACCTAAACTGAAATAAAAGTATCTTGTGATTGTAAATGTTTTTTTTGCATTTAGTCATTTCCTCGCTGAGGTGGGATGAAAAGTTAGGTGTTGCACTCGAGTGCAAAGATTTTTCACCTGGTGCTCTTTTGATTCCCTAGCTAACGCTCAGGATTCTAATTTTTTAATCACTCGCTGCGCTCGTGATTCAATTTTAGAATCCTTCGCTTGCTCGGTCATCAAAATTGAGCACGCGGTTAAAAAACAACTTTGCACTCTTGTATAACAAATAACTATAACTTTATCTCTAGTAGTAAAATCGTAGTTAACTATGAAGGAGTAGATTGCCAAATCCCTGAATATAATTAGTTGCATCATCATTGGGAAAACTTAAATAGGTTAATCTGACTATACGTCTGTTCGCCCGTCCTCAAATAACTGCTTGGAAGCCGAGTCTTACAAACAATCTGTGGAAACGACGAAGAAACAGCTATTAAGGCTAAACTTTAAAAATGGAAGCTATTCATAGAAAAGCTTACTGTACTATTCATCCCATATAGTTAATATATTGAATGTATATAGTGTCACTGTCATACAATACAGTAACACATAGGGTTGGTAGGACGTTCAAAATGTATATAATAAATAAATAATAATAAAAAACAATAGCACAACCATAGGTTTTGCAACATACAGTTATGATTAAATAGGTACTCAGTTGATTTTAGGTACGTATTCTAGTTATTCGTAGTCAGTATATATATTCGGTAAGCTATGTAGTGATTGTAAGTTTGAGTGCTATTGCTGAGTGTGGTTTTTATTTATTATTCGATCTCGATATATCAAAATCTACAATTTGTATGACATTAAAAACAGTGCCTTCTGGCAACAAGCGAAGTACGTTGCAATTTTGTACAAGAGTGTCTTGGGCCAGTTTCTTTGCCATAAAACAAGAATTTTAACTCTCCAAAGAACCAACAAAAGGAACAAACAGAAATTCTATTCTTCCTTATTTGAACGCTTCGGTGGCCGAGGCCCGAGTGGCAATGCGCTCGGCCCGACACCGGAAGTCCTGGGTTCAATTCCCAGGTCAGGGAAAGTGTTTCGAATTTTTCGATGCATACCTTGAGTGATCGATCACCAATTCGCATTTAGCAAGCGTGGTGATTAACTTTGATTTCATGATGGAAACCTTTGCCCAGCACCAGTAGTGGCACAGCTATAAGCTATTTACTTACGTACTTCAATTTGAGACGCTGCTTAATGCCATACAAGTTTTGGTTTTCGTTAACGTAATGCGATTGAAACTCGTACTAGGCACGTTCTCGTTTTCATTAACGTGAAAACTCGCACACGGTACTCTGGTTAAGTGGGTGTGGGTGGACTGTTAGCTTTAGTACTGATGCCACACAGCAGTAACGGAATAAAAAATGTACAGACACCTGAGGGGTAACCACGAGCTCTTATAGCAGTATTATTACAGTTGTGAGAACGAGACGCGTGTAGTGACGAATATACTCGCGTCTCTTTTCCACAACTGCAATAATACTGCTATAAGAGCTCTTAGTCAGGGGGTTGCACACTGACCTATCCAAATCTGTCAAATTTCTTCAATACATTTTCAAACATTTGTGGAAATTCGACAGTTTGCAACCAACCGGTTGACATGTACCAAGTACTAATCAATCGAAATAATTAATGTTTCGGACTTCTTGGCGGGAAAGTGAAGAGTCATGTCTGCGGTTTTGTTTTATTTTCTAAAATTTGTGTTATGTCGAATATTAATGTGAAATAATGGTGGATTATTAACCGTTTAGTGTTCGTGAGTGTGCATGAGTGTTGGCAAATGAAACAAAACAGTGCAACATCACTTTTCAAATTCTCTCAAGAAGTCCGCCCGAGGACTTAGTAAAGCCCCACATCTTTACTGAGATACTCGAGGGGTTGGGTGGTATATCATTTCTCATTTCTATTATCATTCATCATCATCATACAGAAAAGAAATATTGTTTATTTATGTATTACTTGTTAGAAAAATTACTGTAACACTGGCTAAATGTGCTAATCGCACGAAGCCATCAACAAAATGAAAAAAAATATATATATATTAATGATTCTGTTTGTCATGTGTAGGCGATAATCATATGCATTGAGTGATTGTGTGTATAGTGTTCTGTCAAATGTTATGCCCACTTCAATGAAGCGAGCAACGACCCGTGAGCAATCCATAACTGATATCAAGAGTTGATTTGGTTTTATTATTCTACATAGAGTCGGCCTAATTGATTGTTATTAATATAAAACGAACAAGCAATATAAGAGCAGAGATAGTGTGAGTTTTATTTACTATCCGTATTCATTCGATTACGTTAACGAAAACGAAAATTAGTATGGCATTGAAGCAGCGCCTCTTGGCGACATACGAGAAGGGTTAAAATTTTGCCATACAAACTCTCGTTTTCGTTAACGTGATCGAATGGCGAATCGCCCCGGTCCGATCCGAACCCTTCGGAGAATCTAGTAGGGCACGGGGACACGCACTAGTGCGCGATGCCGTTCCCTCTAGAAAACCTCCGAAGGTGATTCGTTTCACACGGCTTGAGGGACCCTTTACGTTCCAAAAAAAGCCCGGTGAAGCTGAAAATGCCATCTGAGGCAATCAGCAAACTCTCTAAAAAAAAAAAAATAATGGCGAATGAAACTTACACTAGGCACCCTGTGAGCTGTGGGTCCAGAGGGTTCATTATGTTCAATTGAAGAAACACTTTTAAGCAATTCTAATAATAAAAAATACGATGGAAATTAATCTATGGTAAATACCCCACCTCTGAATTTCACGCTGACCAAAGTAGTAATTCTGTACAGTGGACAGTTTTCAATTCAATTAACATAATAAATGATTCGAACTTCGTAATAATTATTGTTACACGACAACAATTTGAATGGTATTAGAAAAAGTACATTAAACTGCTCAATTTAATTTATTGGCCTATATATATCTGCTTACGCCTATAAACAGCTTTTGTTTAGATTAAATAAGATTTGAAAAAAATATTTCATTGGAACTAAAGTTACTGTTAAAACAGCGTTACCGCAAAGGAGTTTTTTAAAACCCTAAAACTTGACTAACTTAACTTGTAAATACATTTGTTTTGTTAACCCAGGGTAAAGATGAAAGACCTAATTGTATTTTTCAATCTGTTAAAGCAGCAAAAAAAAACCAATCGCATATTGATAAATGTACTGTAACACCCCGCTGGGTCGTTACTTAAGGTACCGGGGGTTTATTCAATAAATAACGCTTTAAAAGCTTTAAATATTATATTGCTTTCAACATTAAAATAATAACAATCAATCGTCGTCGCGGCCCGTCACCGAGTCTGCGATGTTCTTCTTTTTTCTTCCATCTCTTTTTCTTCTACACCGTTTGAATTCAGGCCGCGGCGCGGCGGCTGCCAGTCAGTATGCCCGAGCAAGGAGTCTCGGTTACTACAGTACCTAAGTGCGTTTTACTGAAGTATTCTAGCATTCGGGGCGGGCGTCGAACCCACGCCCGGTCACGGCCCAGTCTTATTTTTGTTCTTGGCAATTGCGTTTAGTGAAAAATAACAAGAACTTGTTGCGGAGTGGTTTAATATTGACGTTAAACGTTGACGCTGCAGTATTATTTACCCGTCTTCGCATTCCCCAAAAAATAAATATAAAACAAAAAATAGTTATTAAATCAACCTGTTTTTTCCCCGAAATCGAAGCTTTGTAAAATAGAACAATTAACACAATTTTTCTGTAATTTGTATATTTATACAACGTGTGGTCAAAATGAAAATATCCAAATTGTATCCTACCTAGGTCTCGTATGTGTAGTTACTGAGACATAATTATTAACTTTAATTTGTCATGCAATTTAAAATTATTAATTTATATAAATGAAGTCTTGCGCGTCAGGCGCGCATAAACAAGCAGCAGTGATCATAAGTAAGAACACAAAGGTTACTAAGCCACTAGGGCTGTGACTTGTTTATTTTGATGTGTCGTCACAATAGAACTGGTTAATAAAAAATTGCATAGTAAGTTAATGTTAATAATTATGCCTTAGTAACTCTGCATACAAGACCTAGATCGGATACACTTTAGATCTTTTAATTTGGACCACTCCTTTCTAAAATGTTCAAATAATTTTTAACGTAAATTTTGTTGCGAACAAATTACAAAAACACAAATGTTGAAAAAATTTCCACAAGCAGGATTTGAACCTGTAAACTTCTGACATACCGGGTCAGGTGCTCTTCCAATTGAGCTATAGTGGTTCTAATCAGCCCGTCGAAATTTATAAACATTTTTTACTTTGAAAGCCAAAGGCGCCCATTCAATGTCAACAACTACCGTCACTAACATCCGATCATAATATTTTAACAAATATTAAAGATCAGTTAAGAAGTAAGCAAGCTTGACATTGAATGGGCGCCTTTGGCTTTCAAAGTAAAAAGTGTTGAATAATTTCGGCGGGCTGGTTAGAACCACTATAGCTCAATTGGAAGAGTACCTGACCCGGTATGTCAGAAGGGTGCAGGTTCAAATCCTGCTTGTGGAAATTTCCACACCTTTCTGTTACACGTTGTATATCAGTTAAAAAAAACAAATAATTTTATTTCGACCAAACATAATCATGCAGTTAGCTTTCATAGCTGCAATCTAGAGATTAAGAGAAAAATAAAAAATAAAGACAGTTTTTTTAAGTCAGTTGTCTGTTGGAGTTAAAGTCCCGTCACGCTAAAATGGCCGAATAAGGCATTCAGCTAACTCTCACTAAAAATAAAATTCTGTTGGAGTATTTATAGTTATATCACTTTAACATATTTATCAGCTATTGTTGATAGTGCATTATTTGATTAAGAGTGACGGTCGGCAAATACTACGCGCAGTCGTTAATATTATTCAAATGAATGTATTTAGGCGCAGTGCCAGCTCGTCTCTATCGACCTAAACAATGTAGTTCCCGTTGCTTTTTATCTTTCGTTAACGAAGAATGTTAAATTCGTTATGCAGACTTCAAAAAATGTTTGTTTATATTAGAATTCTATTGGCTGTCCTTACTAATTCCAAGTTGGAGTCCAGCCAAAACCATTACAATTATCATGGGGCCTAGTGTGAGTTATGTTTTCCATCCGTATTCATTCGATTACGTTTACGAAAACGAAAATTAGTATGGCATTGAAAGCGCCCCCTGGCGACATACGAAAGAAGTTAACATTTTGCCATACAAATTCTCGTTTTCGTTAACGTGATAGAATGGCGAATGCAATTCGCACTTGGCACCCAGTAGACCTATCTACATGCAATATTTAAAGAATTGTTAAGATATAACGCGAAGTACTATCTGTTACGCAAGCCTACAAACCCGAAATTTGGTAGGTAGGGCCACACCACCCTTCAAAAAGTATTTAACACTTTAACAGCCGACTATTTGAAAGCGCGCCTTTCCTGGTGCGCCGGCAATTTAAAAAAAAAAGCTATTAGTAATACATCTATAAATATATTTTTTTTATTCATTACACCGTAGTTACACGAAAATCTCGTACCACGGACGTCATTTTAAAACAAACGCTAAGAAAGTCAATGCCGTACAGAGGACGTGATCAGCGTCCTGAGACAATCCCGCCCACCCGTACCCAGTACGTGATTGGCTGCTAAAGTGTTAAAACATCATGTAAGAATGGTTTTTTTTCCATCACAATCACGTATTCCGTACCACATAACAAAAACATGTTTTTTCGTCAATATCTCATATTTTTCGAGTAATTAAATAGCTCAATACGCTTTAAAGTAGAAAATATTTAATCTAATAATTTATTTGGTCGTTTAACTCATGAAAAACCTGCGTTTGCGTTGTAAATAGTTAATTTGTTGTCTCTACATAATATAAAGTTTTAAGCGAATCTATGTACGTACGTAACTAACTAAAAAGATGTTTTCCATACACACGACTTTTTACATGGATTAATATTGAAATGATTTTATATACAGAATGATGGAGAAATCTCCAAGGACCTCAAAGCGCCTGCAATCCTGCCGAGGGTGTTGTCTCCCGTAAGGGGTTCTGAATATTCAGTACATTAAAAAAACAACACGATAGACTCCATATGTATAGTCCCTGTATATACGTCATAGTTTAGGCCATTTTTATGTTTAAACTGAGACTCGAGTCTGCTATTTTTTCTCTCTTTATTTTGGCACAAATATTACAATAATAATAAAAATAATAATTATATAGCAACCTAGGTTAAGTTTTTTATAATATTTTATACTGTAAATATGTTTTTATATAAAATATTGTAAAAAAAATCCTAAGATGTATATTTAATAAAGAGAAAAATAATAATAACATATTATGTTAAATCGTTCACGTGTGCCGGAGGTTCGGGGCCTAACCACCTTTTAAAGAAGTATTACTGAGTGCCAAGTGTGAATATTGTTTATCTACTATCCATATTCATTCGATTACGTTTACGAATACGAAAATTAGTATGGCATTGAAGCAGCGCCTCCTGGCGACAAACCTACGAGAAAAGTTCAAATTTCGCCATACAAATTTACGTGATCGAATGTCTAATAAAAGTCACACTAGGCACCCTGCATTGTTATTACAGTAATAACTGCAACAATTCTGCAACAATACTGCTTTAACCGCTCATGGTAACCTACCTGATATTCCATAGTCCTTATGTCACAATTAGGCTTCAGATATAAAAATATAATTTTTTCTCAATAAATCTTCAACCATGTTTTAAAGACATAGCGCCTTACAAATAAACAAAGAATAAGTTCCGAATAGTTATTCCGTGTTTTGTCTCTTTTGCTCTAATTTGAAATGACGTTTACGTGACAGGAACAAAACACGGAATAACTATTCAGACCTTATTCTTTGTTTATTTGTAAGGCACATAAAGTTCAACGTCTCTTGAGGAAATTTAACAGCTTTTGATAGTCTGATCTCTGATGTGCAGACACGGGTGCGCATTATTAATAATAAATTACTCGTAGTAGACTTAAGTCCCAGTCATATTGTCACTAAGCGTGTAGGTTTTAGTCCAACATAATGATTTATCGTTATATGTATTATGTAGCTATCTTTCATTAGTTTTATCATATGAGTGAGAAGATGCCAATAGAATTATGCACGAGCACGAATATTGTTAATAACTGCTTCGCCTTTTATGATAAACATTTTTATTTTTATTATTCTGTTTTTTTTTATTGCTACTTACTTATAAATTAAGTTTTTTAATGTGTCTAACGTATAAAATATTTGCTTGCATTTATTAAATGACCAATAAATAACAGGACTTACTTAGTGATATTTTTTTTTACCTTACTAATAATTCCTAGGTATAGATCGCGCTAAACCTCTAGTCCCCTCTGAAGTTGCTTCGTTGCGCAGCTGTACAGTCAGACCCAATATTATAAATAGTCTATGGGCCCAGCTGCTCGTCCTACTACTGCGACGCGAATCGCGCCAACTTCAGAGGGGACTAGAAGTTTGGTGCGATCTGTACTTGCGTACGAGTTACGACAGTTACGGCCCTGGATAATTTAATGACTGTAGCCAACATTGTATAGTTTGTTTATTCACAAAATATGGAGACCCAGGAGGTATACATACTATAATTCCACGGTAATACTATGTTTGCTCAACGTTGCGTTATATCGGTGAGGATGCAGCAAAAAACAATAGCGTGTCTGTCTCATAGTGTCTATTATTTAGGGTAACATATCATTTACAGTACTCGTATACACGCGCTACAATAAGCCACAACCATTTCAATACCAAGAGTTTATCATCTGAACAATTAGAAAGGGATGTCCTATGCGGTCAAAACCTCAGACCCTCTTATCTTATCACACAACAAAACGAAACAAAACAGGGTTTAAACTATGGCTGAATACGTGTTTAAAATATTGTGTCTCTATCTAAAAGTATTAGCTATATAGTGACAGCATCTGTTTTAAGTATTCTCTAAGATTAGCCGTTCGTTTTGAGGTAAAGCAGTAGCACCATTAGATTTATGTCCAAACTGACAGCTAACGCTAGTGATGCGGTTAATCCAAAGATATTTAATATAAGTAGTTTAATGTCTTTAGGTAATTCCAATTTAGAAAAATAGTGTTGTTCATAGCTGTCGATTTCTTGTCACTAGCAATAGGTTTTAAACAGATAGTTTTACCCATAATAAAAAAAAGCCTGTATAATGACTGTCCCACTGCTGGGCTTCATCATTGAAATCAAGTCATGGCTACAATACAACTGATGGTTATTGGCGTACTCACCACGCTTGCCAAGTTACCCACAAACACTGTAAATATCTGTGGATACTCACAACATTTGACCAGAAACTGGCTTATAAAATAATGATGAGTTGCAATAGTATCCTGATTTGTAGCGCTGGTGATTACAGGAGAACCTCCAGCACAAGCCGCTGATCCCGACGGAGGTGGACCTGCACAAGATCTTCACGCCGGCGGCTGATGCTGAGGAGCATATCATCAAGAAGGACCGCAAGTTCGGTGAGCAACTATGTTTTAATCTCACCGGTGATCTCGAAATTAAAAGAGACAAAGTACCTACACTATAAAATGTAATAATTTTTGTATAATTTAGAATTTGATAAACTATAAGATACAAACAGTTCAAGAATTATCGACGACTGATGGTTTTATCGACTGTTAATGCAGCCGGGACCAACGGCTCACACCAGGCAGCCATTGTTGCCAGGCAGCGCTACTTCAATGCCATATGAATTTGTTTAACGTGATCGACTAGTGAATAAAACTGGCACTTAGTACCTTCAATGTGAGTTTTTCACTATTCAAACGAGTATAGGAACACACATCATACATAATTTTTATATGTGATTTATAGTTTAATGGAATCCTTAATATATATCCCCTCCCCAGAGCCAGGTGTAAAATAGCGATCATAAACTACCTAAAGAAACAGGACTACCAAAATACTGAAAACTTACTTATTCCTATAAAATAAAAATCTAATCTAAAAAATACCTCTTACAAATAAAAAAAAAAATAAAAATAAAAAATTGAAACTTACTGAATAAAATAGGCTTCTCCTTTCGACTCGAGTTATATCGGCAATATAATAAAATTGGCTCATATACACTATACACTCACTAATTATACACACTCACTCACACACACGTACACACACAAGCACGCATACGCAACCACAAAATTCTGCTATTTATTTATTTATTTATTTATTTATTAGGTACACAAAACAGATAAAAATTAAAAAATAACAAAAAAGCATGATAATTGTATAAGAACTAAATTTCTATCTAAAAACATGTGTACACATCATGATTAATAATTAGCGTCTATGTTAAAGTTTACCTAATCTAAAATTATATTCAATTAAAAACTAATTATATACATAATAATGGTGAATAATAGAAATATAACAAACTGAAAACTTATTCTAGGTTAATGTTTGTCAACATTTTATTAATAATTGGGAGATGCCGGACTGAGAGTTTCCCGGACATTTTTCTTAAATTCATGTATTTTCATGGAAAATATGTCGATGTTGTTATTAAGTGCAACCAGTTCATTGTATAGACGGCACATTCTGACAATGGGATTGTAATATGATGTATTATTTTTATAGGCATTTAGTACAAAGGTCTTAGGCGCCCGGGTTCGATACAAAGTATTTATTTGAATGAGTGAAAGCAATTTAGGGGAGTCGATTATTGAGTGCAATATTTTAAACAAGTAAATTAAATCATACTGTTCTCGACGAACCGCAAGCGAAATAACACCAAACTTAATCATTCGAAGTTCGTAGGAATAAAGAGACCTGCCTAAATGAAAGCGATAAGATAGAAATCTTAAAAACTTTTTCTGAATGCCTTCAATACTTTCTATGTGTATTTTATAGAATGGGCTCCAAATTGTACAACCGTATTCTAAAATACTACGTATTATGCTGTAATAAAGACATAATACACTTTTTGGTTTCTTAAAACCTTTTGTGGATCTAAATATAAAACCTAAAAGACCATTACATCTTTTTAACACATGTTCATAATGTTGACGGAATGAAAGTTTATCATCAAAAATAATGCCAAGGTCCTTTGCAGTAGTGCATCGAGACAAAGCGCAATTGTTCAATTTGTAGTTATAATTGTGTGGTATTCGTTTTCTTGTAAAAGATATGACAAAACATTTATTGTTATTTAGGTACATATTATTGCTTACGCACCAATCTTTAACTATGTCAATGTCTTTTTGAAGAGTGCAACAGTCATCAATGTTTAAAATACCTATTTAAAATGTATAGTAGTTTAAGTTGTTTTTGATAAGTTTTAATGTAATAATTAATACCACTTTTGCTATCACTTCACATAGGTCTACAAATACGTTTTAGTTAAGAACACAATTGTATCCTTTTGCGGGGGCGGCCTGGTGACCTGTGTAACCGGTTTCTTTTAAAACCTATTGCGGGCACCAGCTTCTCACACTTCAGGTCATACATTGACTTTCACCCAAATATGTCCTAGAGTTCAGAAACCTATTGTGTGAAGAGAAATAAATTATTTTATTATTTATTATTATTATTATTATAGTTGAAATTGGCTACTCATAGCGCCATCTCTTGGCAGATTTTAGCAACATCTGTGATCTTGATTACTTACTTTACTAATCGGAATAAAACTAATTTTGTTGCATATTCGAAGCATTACATTCTACATTTACATTTTCTATATACTATTTAATAGTAGACGTTTCTTGATTTTGCACATAAAAATCTTCACTGCTAGGGCACGAGCCTTCCCTATAAATGATAACACTGCGCCATCGAGCTCGACATCAACTATACCGCCTACTTCTATCTCCAGAAAAAACGTTCGCCTCATCAGCGTTCTACGTGCCTGGCGTCCACCCGACGGTAAAGGAGCAGATGGACCTGGCGCGCGCCATCTCTAAGTCCCTGAGCGACTCCAGTAACCACATGAGCCGGGGCCAGAGCATGTACGTCAACAGGAAGAAGCGATCCGTCAAGTGGGTGCACGAGGGACGGGGTGAGAATGATTAATTTATTTGTTGACAAAAAAGCTACAAAACAGATTACAATCCAAAAGAGTAATGCCATAAAATTTACTGGCTTTAGATTGTAAACCTAAACATGTAGCCTTATCATGATTACTTATTATAGGTAGAGGGTTTCAAATCAAACAAAATAAATTAAAGCGAAGGGTAAGGCACACTAGCGCCGCTAATGGATTTAATTTGATAACTGCTAAACTGGATTTTTTTTAAACATTGCGTACCTTCCGACACTAGACAAACATCTATTATTTAATAATTGTGCACTACATTTAGGTTTGTTTTTGTATTCATTCGCTAACACCAAAAGTGGCCATTGTTTGTGAGTAAATGCGATAGCCCGTTTTGTGAATAAACCACGCAACAAAAAGTAGTGCACAATTATTAAATAAATACTATGGATCGGACGGTACGCAATGTTTAAAAAAAGATCCAACCCGTTAGTAATTGTCAAATTATCAATTGGTGGCGCTAGTGTGCCTTACCCTTCGCCTTAAGTTAACATTTCTGAAAAAGTATTAACAACAGACCACACATTCATTCATTACCTACATACAAAAATTCATGCTTTGCCGCGAGATCGTTAGTATACCAGCGACACATAAGTACGGACAATAGGGTTAGAGGTGTTATTCCTATACACCTGCAGCAAAAAGATGCTCGGATTAACAGTACTATAACGTGTACTAAAATTAATTAAGGAAAGCAGGCGAGTCAACATTCGATGATGTTGATTCATTATGATCTTAATTAGAACATATTGTCTTCTGAAGTTTACGCGAACACTACACATTGAAATGAAACTACTTTTACAAATCTACTTCCTAGTGTTTATTTTATACATTAGTTTTATTGTTTATGATTAATGACGTACAAATAAGGTATACTAAAGCTACCAACTAATTATGAGACGACCAACACCTTACTCTCCCTGGGACCAGAACGTAAAGGAACGTCAGGATAAACATTAATTAAAAATTAATGTATAAAATAAACGTGAGTAGATCCGTAAAAATAGTTTCATTTCAATTAATTACAATAATTATTATTAACGGAATTCATTGGTATATATCTATATAGAGTAGTGGCACCAGGGTTCAACAGGAACCAGTGATCGACATGTTGCCATTAAAAAATAGGCGACCAATTATAGTATTGAAAAATAGGTGAGCAATTTTAGTATTGAAAAATAGGCGACCAATTTTAGTCTTTAGCAACAACTTGTATTCAGTTGTTGACCGCTTGATTCCCAGAAGACATCTCGTAAAATTTAAATGAAAATCTATGTTATTTTTTAACGAGTAAAATTGTGTCCAACACTGGGCTTTATGTATTCTGTGACTGGGCTTAACGTGTCGAACAATGGTGCCGCTACCCTGTATGAGTATCCGATGATATATTGACAATAGTCGCATGCGCCATGGTCACGGATGTACTCACTCATCGGATACTTGCACACAACAAAGAACGATGGTGATAATCCCGTTAATAATAATTAGGTACCTATTCTAATGTAAGTGACCATAATAGCTTAAAAGTTATGATGTTCGATATCCGTCATTTTCAATAACGAAAAAGAGATAAAAAAACACACAGCCTTTGTTATCTGTTTTTTGTGGAGAGTGATTGCTGATTGCCTCAGACGGCATTTTCAGCTTTACCGGGCTTTTTTGGGGGCGGCAAGAAACTTAAAGGGTTCCTCAAGCCGTGTGAAACGAATCACCTTCGGAGGTTTTCTAGAGGGACCGGCATCACGCACTAGTGCGTGTCCCAATGCCCTACTAGATTCTCTGAGGGGTTCGGATCGAGGTTTGTTGTCTAGTTGTTGAATAGACCAAGACCTACGCCTTGTTATAAGCCCGCCTGGCTAGCTACCACCATCTTATCTAAATAACCAATACATCAATGTTATTAGCATTGCCACCAATTGATAATTTGACAATTACTAACGGACCGGATCCTTTTTTAAGCATTGCGTACCGTCCGATAACAGGAAAGCATCCATAGTATTTATTTAATAATTGTGCACTACTTTTTGTTGCGTGGTTTATTTACAAAACGGGCTATCGCATTTATTCACAAACAATGGCCACTTTTGGTGTTAGCGAATGAATACAAAAACAAACCTAAAAGTAGTGCAGTGCAGTCTGCCTAGTGTCGGAAGGTCCGCAATGTTTGAAAAAAAAATCCAGTTTAACAGTTATCAAATTAAATTCATTAGCGGTGCTAGCATGGTTTTGCTGCTACAGTTAGAGATAAGATTTTCCAAAGCCATTTTCTAGAAGCCAAACTCCTCAGTGTTTCCGAGTTCCTCAGGATTCCAAGTGAAGTGCGCTTCTGAGATGAGATGAGGGAAAAGCGCTTACCCATAACGAATATTAATTAAAAATAAATATTTGTTGCTACTTCGCTTCTACACGCTCGCCATCTTTGATTGTGACGTGAGAGAAATGCAATCTCATTTATCCAATAACGTAATGCAGTTAGCTCTTTCTAATGCACTTCAATATTTAGTTAAGTTTAAATTCAGCAAAGACAGGACGATTTAACATCGTCGTATCGCTATTGACGGTTTGGTGGGACGCCAGAAAACGCTACAATAACCAAGATATTAATACATGCAATGATATATTGGAGACGCGTTCCTTTGACCTTAGAGTATGACTTGTACCTACGTCTAATTAATTGCAGACACTTGTTCTTTGTTGACTAATCTCGAGACGAGCTTTCTTATATCTGGGGGTGGTGGTTGTTTTATCTGTTTTGTAGATTAGGTTTTTAGATAATGTCTTTTTGTGCAACATAGAAATAATAACAAAAATATCGTAGTTGGCCACTAGAATATTTTTGTGTTCGACATAGTTATTGAATTGAAATTGAAATTAAATAATATAGAGTTTCATTGAAATTTTACTGGATGAAAGCTAGGAAGGTATCCATTAACTAAGTTTTTATACATAAAACTAAAGTTTGAAACGATAAATGTAAAATATCAGAGATAGGAAGGTGAAATAATTAACCCATTATTCATTTTGTGATACAGTTCCTTCCTACTTCCTATTTCTCGTTTGTCGCCCGACATTATAGGTACTAATTAACTTCCTTTCTTGTCGTTACTTTGTCGGTATTATGCAACAGAATAGGTAATAGCTGTATAATAAATCACGACAACTTCCTTGCTAATTAAATCTTTATTTTTTTATAGAACTATTAATTAATAATAGGTAAAACAAGAAATATTATTGAGCAAAAATAAAGGGCGTTTGGGGTGGTGGTTTGATGTTTGCATTAGGCTAAACTGTGTCAGTCTTATTTTAGAACAATGAAGAGAAGGAGTGTAATTATGTAGCATTCAGTAGTATCGTTATAAGACCAGTTTTGGACAAAGTAACAAACTTTTTAACAGTTCGTTGCCTCAGTGCTTCTTTGCCCAACAGACCAATTTAGGCGAAAATGACCTTTGAATGTAGTATGCTTAAAATTCAAATTCTACACGGACTAAATCAAGAATAACTACAGCAAATAAACGAGCAAAAGACGATATAAAAAAAACAATAGCCACTGTTAGAATTTTACTCTGCGTGCTTGTATGGCTTTCCACCACAAATTAACCGACTTCCAATATGGAAATTCTCAGCGCGTGCTTGCTTTGCCGTATATCCTCAAATAAACCAATCACAGGCCCGCTCGCTCATGACGTCACACCTCACTGTTCGTCATATTTTTGGAAACCATAACATTACCACAGTATTACTATTTCATATGTGACATTACTGCTTGGTTTGAGACATAGCATACGTAAAAACAAAAAACATTGCTCCTGTAAAAAAATTTAAATGTCGTTGAAGTTTTACAAAATAACTGCTAAAAAGCAGGTGTTCTGTATACAGTAAATATTCAGTTGCTGACTTGATTTTTATGATTCAAGGAAAACAGTGTCGATCTCTAGTGCCACTATCCTATATTGCAGTACAAGACATTCCAAGTTCCAACAGGTTGGAGTGCGCTGTTCAAGAAAAAAAAACTTATAACAACTATATCATCATACAATACAACACATCTTATAATTTGCAGGACGCAACACATCGAACATGTGCTCCACACCGACTCCAGTGGCTAACCACGACACGCCATACCGACCACCGTCGAGCCAGAGAAACCAAAAGACCTACCCGAAATCCGCACTCAAGCACTCCTACATACCCAAAATGGAGCCTTTCCCCGTCTCCCCGCCAACCATAGCTATACAGAATCTAGACGTGCCCGTGTCTCTGGCGCCCACGAAGCTGAACGATGTCTATGCGTCGCCGAAAAGCCCGCGCTTACCACTTGTCAGTGGTCCGAACTTCAACGTAGCGCCGCGCGGCTGGGGCGAGATGAAGGAATACTACCGACCTGTCACCCTAGATGGCGTTGGCAACGCGGCTTTGTCGTACACCGACTATTAACGGGTTAACTTGTAAGATTACTTTTTAATTATAATACTAATGTCTAGTATAATAAAATGAGGAGCGTTGTAGGTCAGGATAGGGTTAATGTGACACTTGATAGGATCTGGAGGGCGATTTTTGAATTTAACATGGGTGATCTCGAAATCAAAATTAACACAAAAAAGGTTACGGTATAAATTTGATAATGTTTGAACTATTAACAATTTGACTATTAAGATACATTAAGAAGGTGTCAGTGACTTTGAATAAGAGAAAAAGGAACTCTCGTAATTGATATCTTACTATCTTATCGTGAGAATTAGTCACCGATTCAAAAATCTGATCATAGGTACTGATCTCCAAACTTCAGTATGAAGATGGCACTAAATGATGATGATGATGATGATGATGATGGTGATGATGATGATGATGATGGTTCAAAAATCGACACCCAGCTCCGTTTCTATAAAGAATAGGGTGCAATATAAAATATATATTACCCTATCACCAAAGATTCTTACGTAGCGTAACAACGTTTTAAGATGACAAGTCAAAGATCATTTAAAAAGATCAAGACATCCATATCCATACATTCTATCGTTCATTAAATCGTCAATAATTACCAATCAGGAAAATTAATGTCAAATATACAGAGGAAAACCAATGAATATGCCTACCTAAAGCTATAGACATGTTATCAGGGCTTTGAATACCGTTAAACAATTGGTATCGATACTTCTGTCGAACGAAGATACCGGTATGCTATATCGTTACCTGAGTGGTAATTTTACCGGAAAATTAACTACCGCTCTATGCGGATTGGCAAAAGCGCAATATTTAACAAAAAAATAGCGATAAAGTGAAAGTCAAAGTCAAATATTCAAATAAACTTTAGAAACGTGCTTTTGAATCTGATACTTTCTAGATAACGTTGCCTGCGTTACCGGTACCAAATTACCGTTATTTACCGGTACTTATAGTGGTAATTTGATAACGGTATCAAGCCCTGCATGTTGTACGAGTACACAAGAACATATTGAAATTGTATCATTGGTACCTAATAATACCTAGCAAGAATATAATTTTTTTGTCAGTAAAGCATTTAAGTAATATTTATTTGCATTATAATTTTAAACAATTTGTTTTCTCCTCAGTATTTACAGCTAAGTATTCTTACTTAAGTAACATAACATATTTTAGCATGTATATGTTAATATAATATGAACAGTTGTGTCATTTAGTACAGTCATGGAATCGATTTTCTTAAAAATATTGCAATAGGTACTAAAAGGTAGATAAGACATGTATTCTTCAGACTTTCTTATCTTTCTTCTTTATCTTTAGATGTGAATTTTACATGTTAGAATTAATAATTAATTAATTGTTTTACAGTTAAGCTTGTAAGTGTACGAACTAGTCATACATACATACATACATAATTTAAGTTATTTAGCTAACATTTGTCTATCGAAATAAAATACTCATTTCATACTTATATGATTAAGTTTATGTTAAAGTAGTGATACCAGTGACGGGAACCGGTGATCGACACCTTTTTCCTTAAATCATTAAAAATATGGGTCAGCTAAAATTTTTTTTAATTTACCAATACCAACTATTCAATATAGCTTGCTTCTTAGCTGTCATCGAGTAACAATACAGTGAAATTCTATGTTATTTTTCTGGCGACAAAAAGCAACTGTCGATAACTGGTTCCTATGTCGAAAACTGGTGCCACAACTTTTCTTAGTAATAATTAATATATTTACAACTAACAAAAATGCGATTGGAGAGAATAATGCTGTGTTTTTAAACGATCGTGGGCAACTATGTGTTCTAGTATACATATTTCCTGTATTGAAAAAAAAACACAATTTGTATGATATCGAATCAGCGCCATCTAGTAAGGGACTTGTGAAACCCATTGTAAAGAGAAACAGTAGAAGCATTGGTAGCTGAACAGATAGATGCTCGGCAGAATTATTACTGAAAAATAGCAAACAGTTGTTAATTGCAAAATGGCAACGCGACTGCTACTAACTAGTACCGCAACTGCGGTTGCTGTAATCGATCTGCTGTAATTTACTTTAGAGCGCGCCGCCCCGCGCCCTCATGCAATTTTAGTTCATCAATGGCTCGCTTGTGGCGCTATCGCAGCGTCCTACGTTCCGTAATACGAAATGTGTTTTGGTAGCGATAAATTGCAGATTGCGATTGCGACTGTCACTTAAAGATCGGTAATAAGCGTGCGGGGGTTGAATGCAAAAAATCGTGGTTCAATCCCTTTATCTCCGTGACTACTGACATTAACTTATACGCGAGCATGTAAGCTGGAGGTGGGTAAATAGGACTGATGTTTTATAAAGCGTTAACTCGATCTTATACAAATTGTAGCTCTTTAACTAGGAAGAGTAACGATTGATACCTAGTAATTATAGGAGTTAATACCTACTCCCCATTTATCGACAATGTAGGGAAGAATTTGTCATACCGCAAATACTTACATAGATAATTAAAAATGTTTATTTAATCATAATTGCAATAAGCTATAAGTACTATATCATATTATACTCTTTACAATGTCGCCTGTATTTAACTCACAATATTTAGTTTTCAATAGAGTAAGTTACAATTTTTTTTAAACTATTATTAATCCATAGATTATGTATAATATGGTTAATCTATAAACTTATTGTTGCCATGTTGAAATTTATTAAAAGGACAACCTTAGTTTTCTAGTTTATTTTATCTTTTAAATTGTAATTTCTTTTTTGTATTTTATGCATTGTTTTTTTATTTCCTTACGAAATAACTGCGTTAAGAGGTAGTGAACCTTTTAGACACGACAAGATGACGTTACAGTTTAATAAGTTTCGTATATTTCTTTGTAATTATAATTAATTAGGTACCATAATTAATTTATTAATACACTTAGAATAATGTAAAGAATGGTTACCGATATTAAAGTGATTAGATATAAATTTAAATAATTTTGAAATAGTGTGTTACATATTGAAGAGATTTATAGAGAATGCTTACAAAATCATCAAAAAAAACTTTTAGATGGAAGAAAAAAAATGTGTCTATGTTCGAATCATTATTAAAAAAAGGAAAGTTTAGCGTAATCTTTATGTGACCGTGATATTTTTTGTACGTGAGATATAATAAATACATTAAAATCTACAATTGTATATTTTTTCAAGGTGTCTTTTCGCTCTTCATTACTCAAATAAATAATCGAAGAACATTAATAAAATTATTAAAGTTTTAAAACAGCGCCATCTATTGAAACCAAGACAAACAAACCCATTAATTTTATGTCCCCACTGCTGAGGCACGAGCGACTGTTAATGCAGCTGGGCGCGATGGCTTTTCGTACCGAAGCACAGAAGAGCTCAAGATAAGTTTTTGGTCACCCATCCGATGACTGGCCTCTGCGAAAGTTGCATAACTACAGCAATCGCACACTGAGCGCGATACCACTGCGCCATAGAGCTCCTCCATAATTATTAAGACCATAATACCTATATTAATGTTACCAAAATGTGTATACAATTGTGTATACACATTCTGGTAACATTTGTGTATACACATTTTAATTGATTTTGCCCGGCGGAAATTAAAGAGTTCTTAGAACTATTTAATTAAATTATTTCAATTTTATAAATAAAACTGTAGGTGACCTGCATTTTTTAATTACTTTTTCAAAAGTGTCTGTCACTTCCATTGTTGTGTGCCGTCGGTGCCGTCGTCCACTCAACGCAAACATTAGTTTGCGCAACGCAATGAAACACACGTCGCCGACCGTATTGCCTATAAGTTCTGATTTTGCAAGCGATCTTGTCAGTCACTGTGCAATAGATGCTTAACTAAACAAACTTATTAGTAATATTTAATATTGGTCTAGTGGTTTTATTTTATTTTTATTGCCAGCGGGTTAGAACTTCGCCTTCATCCTACCCGATGTTAGTAATGAGGCCGGAGGTGGAAGCGTACTTCACACAGAATCCTCAACTACTGAGGCACTGGCTATCTTATCCCTAGCTGCCGGAACACAAACAACAATGCAAATAAAATGATGTGATGGCGACATATTTAGATAAGTAAGAGATGAGATAAAAAAGAAAAAAAGATGGTGGTAGATAGCCAGGCAAACAAGACCGACCACCGACCAAACTGAATAAGTACACAAACATTTGGGAATCCAACCCGGGTGCTCTAAGTCTGAGACCAGTGGCCACCACTAGACCACAGGTGGCTTACCCCACCGGCCTCAGATATAGAGATGTCAGGTTCTATTCCAAATTGTGGTTACAAATTATAGAACACCAAATGTTTCACGATAGGGCTGACTTGCTGGAATGTACAGATTTCCTTATGTGGGGTTTCTTGGAGTCCCCTCAAAACCTGATTTTAGGGTTCCGGATGAATAGTGAATTACTAGTGTAGGTACTTAAGTAACTAGATTTTTTTTTCTTGTTGAAACATAAAATTTAAATAATTTAATGAAAACCCAGAAGGAGCTCGATGAAGCTAAGTGACTTTCGCAAAGGCCGGTCATAGGATGGGTGACCAAAAATGTATCATCTTGAGCTCCTTCGTGCTTCGGAAGGCACGTAAAGCTGTTTTCTGCTGCATTAGTCGCCGTTAAGCCTGCGTGCTGGTTTACAGCCGGTTCTCCCTATCCATCCATAAGGAAAGGTTCGTACCCCAGCAGTGGGGACATGAAATGAGCCGGTAGTGTGATGAAGGTGAAAGAAAACCCAAAATTTTAAGAAAGCTTGAACAGCATACGTTTTATATTATTACTAGTGGACTCGGCGGACTTCGTACCGCTTTGACGGTTTCAAAAGTCTGTCAAAATTTCAATAAAATGTATAAAAAAACTACCAAATAGATTCTATTCCCAACATCAAATCCAAGACCTAAGTAGTAAATTATGAGTTTCATTCCCGTGGAAATATCGGGATAAAAACTATCCTATGTGTTAATCTTGGTAATAAACTATCTTGTATACCGAATTTCATCCAAATCCATCCATCCGTTGCAGCGTGAAGAAGCAACAAATACACACACACATACACACAAACTTTCGCATTTATAATAATAGTGTGATCTGGAAGAAAGTGATAAGGTTTTGAGCAACAAAATAACCCTATTAAAATAAAATAAATTAAACATACAAAAAAGTGTTTGAGGAACACCTTACTTTCTAATTAATTATCTTACAAAAAAAAAGGATGTCTGCAAAGGTCATCTTCACCAATACTATAATTTTTTGCAAACAAAAAACACAATGAATCGAAAAAAGTACGGAACATAAATTTTTTGCACAGCATCGTTATCTGAAACTACAGACCGACAATCAGACCATCACTAGTGATGCCCGATGTTACTTATCGATAACTTGACCCGAACGTATCTGGTGAAGCCGTAACCCTTTTAAAAACGAACGTATATTCTAAAACATTTATGCAAAAGTACACGTTTTATTGACTGCAAAGGCCGACTGCATAGTGACGTATTGTATTAAATACAAAAACATATCAAATTAATTCATTAGGAGTAGGAATATTAACAAGTTGGTTGTTTAAGTCGACCGTAATAAGTTTAACATAAAATATCGTTTGGCATTGTATCGATATTCATGATATTGTATTGTTATCCAAAACAAAATTTGGTGAAAAATAACTGTTTACAGGTTGACCGCTGTGGGGTCCAGACACAATAGAAATTCAATTGTTTGTCGGTCAAATGGTGTTTAAGGTGTTAACATATAAATGTATTTTAACACTTTTGTTTTGTTGGTTTAAAATAATGTGTAGGTAAAGCAGTACCGGCACTAATGATATTATCGTTCCAGCCAACCAGGAAGCCAGTACATATCGTATCTAAATAAAATTTTGTTCGCCTCTGTGGCCGAGTAGCACAGCGGCTCGATATCTAAAGGTCCCGGGTTCTAATCCAAGGTCAGATAAAGTGTTTCGAAGTTTATCAATGTAAACCCGGAATTATGATCACTAACTCGCATTTGGCAAGCGTGGTGATGAAGCCAATGACCATCAACCGTAGCGATAACTTAAACGATAGAGGCCTTTGCCCAGCTTTGGGACAGTATAGGCTAATTATTACTACTATTATTATAAATATAAAAAGTTCATAAGAGTGTATCGATACATAAAATTATCGATACATATCGGAAATCCCTACTCCACCATACCACACCATAGCATACCATGGGTCGTCAAAAATGTCTCAGTGTTTGTTTGCTCAGTGTGCTTAACGCGGAATAGGTTGACGGACGTGCCGGCTATAAATCATTTAAAAAAAACTTATTTTTTGAAAACTAATATCAGTGACTACAGAATGTTTGTAAAAGTTCAAGATCGTTGACCTTAGTATATCTTTAAGTGCTAGTATATGTATGTTTTGAGGACACATGTAGAGTTAGCTTATCGCACGCATGCAGTTGGTTTGTTTGTAATAAAAAGTTTGGTTCCGGTCAATCTGCTTTTGATACAAAAGTGGTAAGTTAATAAAAATTTAACCGATTAATTTTGTAATTATCGATTTTTATTTTTCCTTTGACTGCATTCTATAACCAATTTCTTTACTAATGTAACAATAACCGATTTATTTGCACCTACCATCTATAGGTATACCAAACAAACATTTAATTCACTATGTACATAAACGATGAATAAAATATCAATACTTTATTGTATAGCCTAGAACTAAACAAAGAAAGCAATATAATAGAATTATTTAATTTAATACTTTATTTGCTTTTGATTGGGGTACATTAAAGTTGTTATTATAATATGGCTCCTCCCATTCAGCCAACAATGGTTGCATGCAAATTATAATTAAATTTGACAAAATAAAAAAGTAAATTTCACATAAATTTATTTGCATAAAATTGATAATAATCAAAAATCATAAATTAAAGTTAAATCGAAACAATAAGGATGTCAAAAAGGCTATGTCAATGAAAAAGGCGCATTCACATAAAAAAGTTAACTATGTATTTACTTATAAGAAAACCACTTAGCAGGGTCAATATACACAATAACCACAAGAGTAAAGCCATTCTAGGCGCGTTGGATACCCAGATGGGTAGCCAAAGTTCCTTGATTGGCCTTTCGAAGCACAGAGGAAGCCGCAGTAGTCGTAAAAAGCAAAAACAAAACCTTATCAGTGGCCTGAATTATTGGTTTGAAATATCTGAGACTAGGTAAAATACGCATTATGTTGCAGAAAAATGAGTACATTAGAAATTTCGTGAAATCTATTAGGTAACCGCGAAATAATGGTAGATTTAGAACATTCCAATCTACCTATAAAGTCTTCTTACCGAAAACTTCTAGTGATGTCATCATCATCAGCTCATTTTATGTCCCCACTGCTGGGGCACGGGCCTTCCCAATGGATGGATAGGGAGCGTTCTCCCGTTGGCCATAAAGAACCACGCGGGCCCAGAGCGGGCGGTGCTTGTTAACGACTGCTAATGCAGCCGGGACCAACAGCTTTACATGCCTTCCGAAGCACGGAGGAGCTCAAGATGATAAAATTTTAGTCACCTAATCTAGTGAATCCTTGTTTCCTGGAGGAAAATAATAATGTGTTTTCTACATAATTATTAACTATTGTAATATATCAACATTTATGATGGAACAGAACAATGTTGTAACATGTTTGGCTTGTCGGCTTTCATAACATGCTAGTAGCTATCCAGGCGGACTTAAAACAAGCACTACCACCATCTTTTTTTTATATTACGGGCAAGATTTTGGCCTTCGTCTCACCTGATGTAAAGTGATGATAAGGCAGCACACTTCAACTGGAATCCTCAACTGCTGAGGCACTGGCTATCTTATCTCTAGCTGCCATACATTGATGTCATGGCGTCATGTTCAGATAAGATGGTGGTAGCTATCCAGGCGGACAACTTCTTTAAACACTCTTTAAAATTGTAAAATTTACGTAAAATTATATATAACCATAATCAATCATAAAAAAGGAGTGTTAAAATTTTGTAAATAAAACTCGCATTTGGCAATGCTATTGTACGTTGTATTGTAGGTTTTCGACATTGGTAACATGAGTCGCCATTCCGTCGAGTTTGACGCAACATGTGATCTTGTGTCATGTTGTACGCATAGATCAAGGTTGCAAAAAGTTTGCCTAATAATTAATCTGTTTAATATGATAAAATGTCAATTGCGCAACACTAGGAACGAACCGGTAACGATATAAGTTTATTTTTATGTATTTTTTATTGTATAAAGACCAACAGCTAATAAAGGGTTTAAACAAATTAGATTAACGTCACACGATGCTGACGATGACGCAAAGTCACAATCAAAATATTAATGGCCGCCCATTAGTCACTATATCAAATTTCGACAATAGTATTAAAACGAAACATAAAATGTACATGAACAAAAATAAAATAAAAATAAAAAATTTGGCGGTGTTATCGCTTTAAAGAGATTTCTTCCAGACAACCTGTCGGATGGAGAGTGTTTAAATCTATACTCTATACTAATATTATAAAGCTGAAGAGTTTGTTTGTTTGTTTGTTTGTTTGTTTGTTTGTTTGAACGCGCTAATCTCAGGAACTACTGGTTCGAATTGAAAAATTCTTTTTATGTTGAATAGTCCATTTATTGAAAAAGGCTATAGGCTATATTACATCACGCTATGACTAATAGGTGTGGAACAGTCGCTAATTAACGCGGGTGAAACCGCAGGGCACAGCTAGTACGTAATAAAAATAATAAAATGATACAATAACACAATGTCACAAAAAAGCAAAAGACAACACAAAATCCGTGTAAAGAGTTTCAACGTTAACAGAGAGCTAATGAACTTTAAAATCGGAGGTGAGGACTATCAAAACAGGCCAAGATCTGTGATTACGGCTCGTTCTCCCCTTGTGCTATTGATTTTTGTTGATGTAGAAAGCTCATCTATCTCCCGAGATTGGGATTGCGTTCCCTAGATCCGAGATTTCGCGTCGCTTCAAACAATTCGATTCATTGTAGGTATATGTGACGGATGGTCACTTGGCTAACTAAGCCGAAACGGCGAAACATATAAATATATTCACTACATAGTATAAAACAAAGTCGCTTCCCGCTGTCCCTATGTATGTATTTGTATGTATGTATGTATGCTTAGATCTTTAAAACTACGCAACGGATTATGATGCGGTTTTTTTAATAAATAAAGTGATATAAGAGGAAGGTTTATATGTATAATGTATATAATTGGACCCGATAGGTGGCGCTGCTATAGGGTTCTATAGGATACGGGTGCTCACTCAAGCAGACGAAGTTGCGAGCGGGCCGTAGTAATTAACAAATAAGTAACTTCCAAGACATCTCGTTTCGTTTCATTGTCAAGAGCACGGACAGGCAGAGGTCAAGAGTCCACAAAACAAACTATGTATAAATTAAAAATGCTTAATTTTGTCTTTCACAAATCATTACTTTATTAAATTGTATCCCTTCATAGCCCAAGTAGCATCACAAGCTGTATAAAAGCTGTATTTGAACTTATTTTTATACTTATAGCTGCATATCAAAGCTGTACAAGGGCTGTATATCCGGATATACAGCCCTTATAAGTTAAAAAAAGGGCCCACATTATAAAACGTTTAGCGTTAGTATAGCTGTATATTAGCTGTAAAAGAGAGCAGAAGCTGTTTATTAGCTGGTTAAGAGCTGTTAATCGGTGTCAGGGAAAGCAACTACACTCCAAATAATATTTTATAATGACAAAAGTTTTTAATATGAGTTTGAAGTGAATTAGAAAACTATGAAAATAAACGAGAAACATTTCGTACAAGAATAAAATGGTGACGCATGTTTATATTTCAAAGTGAAATCACAAGTACAAGTAAAATCTTAGAAATCTGATGGTGTTCATTGTTAAAGCAAAGTGCAAATCAAAATTTATTGTTAATGTGTGGTTGGTTATTGGCAATATTTTAACGCGCCAGTAAAACAATCATAAAAACATAAAGAGAATTATGAAAGACGGGTAAGAAAGTGTTTGTTTTTAAGGTTATAATTATACAAATTATAATAGATTAAGATTAGATTTAGAGAAATAATAGATTTAAGGACACAGCGGTCATTATTTTAGCTGATAATCATAAAACGGTTCAAGCTATTATAAAATTTCAATCTAATTAACTAACATTGGTTTAATTATATTTGAATTTTTTTTCATTCGGTCTAAAATGGCGACATTTTGTTTACAGCTTAGATGATATTTGGAGGGTACTAAAGCTGTACTATTGCTGTAGTTTATTTTTTTAGTTTTAAATCACTCTTGTAGGCAGTAGTTATAAAACCACTGTATTCACGAGAGTGCCTAATTACGCTTAAAGATTAAGTTCTATAATGGGAGTCGCGTACACCATTGTACAGAAACAAGTATCAAGTGATACCATAATAACACTTAGTGCAGTAGTAAGTAAGCGACCGCATACAAAAACCAGCCTATATACAGCTTTAACGATAAAGGTAGCTTAAATTCTCACATTAAGCTTAAAGCTGTACAGTTGAGTTTTGACTCTCTGTTTTAACACCCTTAGCATCTTTTGACACTCTTGTAAGTTATTAAAAGGACATTAAGTTCTAAATGAGCTGTTAAATTGATGTTGTAAACGCTTGTGTGCTACTTGGGAGGTTTATCACTTAGGTAATAAATACGTTTCATGTTTTTAGTTATTTCGATTTGAACAACATTACATAAATTAGCTAAATAAGGAGGCTAATTAATAATATTAATGCAGGATAAATAAGGTCGTTATTTGTAGTTGACCAATTACAAAATGGTTCAGTTACCAACAACTTATTCGAAGATAACTTTGATAACACGCTCGCAGCGACCTTGCTATTATAATAATGTTAACTAAATTATGTTGTTAATATTTAGTAATATATGTATGTCATGTACTTTATATTTTTTTCGAAAAAGCTCTTAATCGTCGTGACTGATTCTTGAATTCTGATGGCTTATTGTTGTCTGGCGATTGCGTTTAGGCCTTCCTATTTCAAGGGGATATAATTTCACTGTGTCATGTAGGTATATGATGATGAATATATTTATTTATTTTGATTTAATTGATGGTCTTGAGCTGCAAGCGCGCACCGGAAGAAGCAGTGTAGGCAGGCCTCCATCAAGTTGGACCGAAGATCTGGTGAAGGTCGCAGCCGCGGGTAGACGCTGGATGCGAGCAGCACAATACCGGGCGTTGTATAGATCCTTGGGGGGCCTTTCTCCAGCTGTGGACGTCTTTTGGCTGAGATGATGATGTAATTTACCGTTAATTATGATCTCCGGCTAGTTGCATACACTAGCCCTAATCCAAAATCTATATACATGTAATGATTTGTCCTGACTGATTCATCATCGCCGAGCCGCTGAAGCTAATTAGATGAAATTTAGACTATAGGTTAATTAAGTGACGTAACCAGCCACTAAGAAAGGATTTTATGGAAATCATACCCTAAGGGGGTCAAATAGGGGGGGAAAGTTTGTATAAAAGTCCGTCAGTTTTTAAGTAAAATAAATAAAAATTGGTATTTGGCTTTTTGAAAAGAAAAAAAGAATGACGTGTCTCAGGAATTTTGTTTATTTTCCTTGTAAGGAGTAAAAAAAGGAAGAAATTTTTTTGGGCTTATCAATGTTTTTAAAGTAAGAAGTTTATAAATGAATAATTAATCGATCTTTAGATTTTTCAATAAAAATAAAGAATGACGTGTTTTAGCATTTTTGGAAAAACCTCCCCTAAATAAGTAAAATAGGGGTTTAAACTTTGTATGGAAATCTGTCATTATAAAAGTTAAATCTTTCGGTATTTGGCCTGGTTAGAAACTATGAAGTGTTTCAGGATTATCCTTACAGACACTTTTACCTTAAATAAGTTTTGCTTTTATTAAAAACAATTACAGGTCGTGTAGCCCATGTGAGCAAAGCCGCGAACAAAAGCTAGTCGAACATAAGTATAATCGTTTGTACACACGGCGGCAGATCAACATCCAAAACTGACAAATTTTGGACAATCAATTTTGAACTTTAATGTTTGGTTATAGGGATCAATATTCATTGAAGAAATTTGATAGGTTTGGGTATGTTAATCTGCCGCCGTCCGTACATGGGTAGGCCCTATTAGTCGACTCTTGCCTAAATCTGATGTCGCTGATTATTCATTGTCATAATATCCCATTGTGTCTGTTGTTAAGCGACCTTCACCTTTCCATCCGTAACTTTAGCACATCATTGGTTCATGTACAGTCGGCAACAAAAATCGCTGAACACTTCCTAAGGCATACTTTACCCTCTTCATCATATCGGTGTAGAACTGTAGACACGAATCTTAATATCGAAGTCTTAGTGTCTGCAGTGTGTAAGTTTTATTTGCCATTCAAACACGTTAACGAAAAAATTATGGTAAAATTTTGGGTGCTTCCCGTCTGGTAAACTTTCCACTTGGTAAACTTCATTTTAAACAGTCACTAATTTTGCGTTTGAGGAGCTCGATGGCGCAGTGGTTAACGCGCCTGGGCTGCGAGTTTGCGAAGAAACTTTGGCAAAAGACCGGTCATCGGATGAGTAACCAAAATTTATCATATCGAGCTTCTCCACGAGCGGAATTTACGATTTCGTAATTGGAAAAGTGCGCTTGTGAAAAAGATTTCAACGCTTTTCCAAATAGTGAACGTATGAAGTTAAATTAATTTTACTTAACGCTTATTTCATCATCATTATCAGCTCATTTTTATGTCCCCACGCTGGGGTACGAGCCGAGAGAACGAACCACCCAAGTAGCATTGGGGGTTCTATAGCGGTTGACTTATGGTACACATTTATTATTTAAGCTGTCTAAGTTTGGCCTATGAAGGCTGTATAGAACGCTATACAGCCATTATACTACTGGTTTGGGCACAAATTATTCAGCCTTTAGTTCAAAATAGGTACACAGTAGCAGAATAGTAGCATTTTAACGGCAGTTTAAGAGAGAAAAGTGGTCTAAACGCTGATCAACGGCATTATGTAAAATTCCGTGTGGTTCTTCATACAGACATGAAAGTTATAAGAGGTAACGAGTGAAAAATTATACAGCCTCTATTCTAAGTAACGCTCACAAGGTGTACCCTAAATGTATTAGTAGGCCGCTTTTTCTCCAAAAACTTCGCACCACATTTTGTGATTACATTTATTTTGAATTGCCATGAATCAATATTAAATAGTAGCCATTTTAAAAGTGATTCAAGATATTATATCTGGTAAGTACTTGTGTTTAATTTAATCCATTGTGTTAATATTATGGGTAATGTAAATTTATTGTAAAGTATATACATATTTAGAGTAAAATTTTCACGCGCCATAGAAATAATACCTTTTAATAAAATAAAAAAAATTAAATAAGCAGAGACGAACAAACAAAATTTTCATGTTTGTATTTTAAATGCATCCAAACAATTTTTCGGTTTTGTATATGAACATCAAACATAAAATTAATCACGGAAAGTCCGTAGTATGTGACAAAATCATAAATAATTTTGAAAAATTATAGGTTTGTTTTTGTATGAGTGATCAAAATGGTGGACATTGCCTTCAGCTAAGGTGAACCATTGTAACTCCAAGTTAATGTCGCGGCCTCTATAAAGTGTCACATGTAAACCATTTAAATGTCGTGAGCTCCAGAAAGGTTCAAATGTGTACCAATTTATTATCAATCTCTGTACAACACATCTGGGTTAGGCTCATATTCAGCCCTGGGCTGGTATGCAGTTCTTCAATAGCTCACGTAAATACTCTTTTAGATATTTATTTACACAAAAATTTAGAGATCCACATTGGAAAAAAAAAATTTGAATACCACAAGTTAGTTAGTTAGTTAATAGTATTGGATAGTAAATGCATTGGATAATAGGTATGATTGAATTAATACTTTACCTAATTTTTATAGACAAGTAGTTAAGTATTGTTAGAATTCGGACTAAATTAACTAACAAAAATATAGATATTCAATATCTGTATTTTTTCAATTTAAAATGAAAACACTCCAATCAGTGGTGACGTGACGTGTTTATGAGTTGTTTTTTTTCCATTTATTAATTTTTGTCGGTAAATATTTGTTAATAAATATTTTTTTTTGTTTTGCAGGTGCATAATGACAACAATGTGGATCCACGTTTTCCAGCCAATAATCATATGGTAAAACGGATGATACTTTGAATTTATTACCTACCTTCGACTGCGATCAACTCATAATAAAAACCTATTACTACAAAAAGTTAATAACCAAGACAAAATACTCCACGATATTGTTGAAAATATGCAAAAATTCACCTAAACCTAAAAGCCAGACTTCCATAATTAAAAGAAACGAATCGAAACCATCCACAAGTACTAAAATAAAACAACAACAATCACGACTCTCCAAACGATCAAATAGATGAGATAGAAAATATTGAAGTTGATAAACCATCAGCAATGGGGGTTGAAAGGGGGACATATGGGGGGTCTGATGATGAAGATTTGTGTTAAAACAATTGTTTTAATGTAAAGTCATTTTGTTGATTTAAATTATAAAATAATATTAGTTCATAGGATGTCCCATGAACGAATAATATTATATTAGTCATAGTTATAGTTACCATAGTTATGTAACCATAGTAAATTCTGAAAAAAAACCGTGGGCGTTCCATACAAAATGACCGATTAGCCGATAGTTTTTTTTCCTTTAGACTATCATGTTGATTGTTTACCGAAGAATCTTCTTTAAATGTTTTGTTACAATGAGGCTAATTTTTCGACTATACGTGCCACCTACCGGTATAAAACTGACAAGACTGATTTAATATTATAAGTAGGTAATAATAAGTTTATCTAATTTTGATAATACCTTTTCATCGCTATCAAGCAGGTGTTAGACTAAGACTCGAAGTTTATTATGTTTCGTTATGTAATTTAAAAATAAAAATTATGAAACATTCGTAAAGTTGTTTTATTCTTTTAATGTATGTAACAAAGGTATGAAGTATTGAAAGTCTTTTTGTTTAGTGCATCAATTAATTTATTGTAGCACCAAATGGTTAGGTATTTTAACCTGATATTTTTATATTTTTTTTATATTAAAGAAGGCAAACGAGCAGACGGGTCATCTGATGGGAAGTAATTGCCGCCGGGGAGGGGTGAGAGATGGGCCTCCGGTACTTTCACTCACCGGACGAAACACTACAGCAACGAGTGCCATTGTTTCACGCCGATATTTTGTGAGAGGGTGATATTACGCCGGGCGAGCCGGCCCATTTCGTGCTGCAACGCAGCGTGGCTCTACCACCCAAACAGTGTCACCAATTTAGCACCACCCAGGGGTCACGTGTAGGGTCGCAAGGGTAAACCTACGGATGCGAGCAACTTTAACCCACAAAGGTGCTCTAGCTGGTGAATCGCGTATAAAACATCTTATTTAAATTTTTCTTTTCTTTTCTAAACTCTGAACTTGTGAGACCTTCTTCTAATAGTGTATTCATATCATCGACAAAATCGTTTAAAAAGTAATTTAGACTTTTAGGTTTTCTTTTCCCAAAGTATATTCTCAACTACGAAAGGCCTTATTCTAGGATTTTCAAAGATGGTACATAATATAGGCCAAAACTCATAATAAGAACTTTTGAATATAGGCAAACCATCCATCCACATTTATGTTTATTGAAATTGTATGTGGAACATCAATTCAATTTTGCGAAATTTTTTTTCAATTGATTTTGCTATTCCGTTATGCCAATATTGACCGCCTTCAATGTTTTTTATAGTTATTTGTTTGGGAGTACACAAAATTGTTCTAGAATCTTTTGGTAGTGTTTCAGGAATCAGTTCGTTAATGATAACTGACAATTCATTTAGAGCGACATGACTTATATTATTTTTTACAGCCCATATTCTTAATTTCTCACGAAAGGATACATATTTTTCATAATCGTATTCATATTCACGATTCATAGAGCTGAAACCACCACACTCAGTGTCTTCTACGTTGTGTACGGAACCATCATAAACTAAGTTTAAACTCACGCTTGAAACCGCATTGCTGGACTCAGCTTCAAGCATTTTTACCTCTGTATTGTGTACGGAACCGTCATCGTCATTAATAAAGTTTGAAGTACTAACAGGTTGCTGTTCAATGTGTTGATTAGATTGATTATTTGGTCTTACTATCTGCAAATATTATTTTAAGATTTTTCTTCTGATTCTACCGGTCCTCACTTACTGTTTTCAATTATTTTTATGCATTTTTATTATTTTGGGTGTAATGCGCGTGTTATTATGTAATGTCCAAGTGTTTAATAAAACCACGTTCACATCATTATTTAGCTTAGAGGATAACAATGTGGTACTCGTGTACAAATAAACAGTTGTCAGTGTTACTAGATATGAATAGTGGTGCGTGTAATATACCCTACACGTACATGTGAACTCATTAAATGCTCTTTTACATTATAATATAAAGGCTGACTAATATATCACAAACTTGACCTGCTTACAGAAACAAGGTGAATAACCCTCCACAAATTGCTCTATATAACAGCTTTTGGCTGCATTCAAGTTCACAAGTGTTGTATTAAAATGCCAGCAATATAACACCGTACAAGTGAACCATTTAATTGTCAATGCCGTATTTTTCCCCTCTTAAAATGCTCTTGTTCAGCTTTAAAACTGAAAGCTGACTAGAAGAGTAATGATATGCTATTAAAACGCCAATAGTTACTTAATAGGCTAATTGTACACTTCTATACATGACTTATACAGGTATAAGTGGATTTGTTCACCTTAATACAGCCATTGAACCACGTGTGGATTACATTAATGCTTAGAGATGACCAGTGAACAAAATGTGTACTATTAAAGAGAAGAAAATGCTACTTGGGCATGAACCACCACGCGGGCCCAGTGCGAATTGGTGGTTGTTACGACGGATAATGCAGCCGGGGCAACAGTTTTACGTTCCTTCCGAAGCATGGAGCAGCTCGAGACGATACATTTTTGTCACCCATCAATGACCGGCCTCTGCGAATATTGCTTTACCTTAGCAATCGCAGACCGTCAGCAAAAGTAGGATTTTGGACAGATTTCTACTTTCTCACAACATCCTTATTTTAAAGACTTCTTTTATATTCAAATCAGACAAATAATTTGCTATCATAGATCTTAAGTCATACGTTTTTGTATTTGCAATCGTAATAGTAATTATACAACCAAAAAATGCCCGGCCAAGACTTGAACCTGGTGCGATTTTCATTTGGTATTCGATCAACTTAACGAAAACGATAATTAGTATGGCATTGAAGCAGCGCCTCCTGTGCTCCTGGCGACATACGAGAAGAGTTAACATTTTGCCATACAAATTTTCGTTTTCGTTAACGTAATCGAATGAATACGGATAGTAAACAAAAACTACAAGTAGTGCTGAGACACTAAACTGGTTTGCGCTGCCAGTCGCCAGCCATAATTAATAATTACTAAAAACATTGCGATTGATCGATAGTTTGTTCCCGCCTGAGGCAGTAGGTTTTTTTGTATCTTTCTGTTTAGAAAAAGATCTTTGTTTGTTATCGGTCTAGATCGTGCTATAACCCACCACACTGGCCGAACGCATGTCGAATGGTTTTAACTATTGACGTATACACAAAAATAACTGCGGCTAACGGCTTAACGTGCCTTCGAGCTCGAGAAATATTTATATTATTTATTTTTTTACATTTTACTAGAAAAAAATCAAGCAGTCTCAGGGGTCGGCGGTAGCTTAGCGCTCAGCGGTCAGAGCAATGGGCCGGTTATCCAAAGGCAGTGGGTTTGATCCCCATTCGCGCTTCCTGAGACTGGTTGATTATTTCTTGTAAAATTTTATGTTGTAGCTCTGGAAATTTTAATTTCATCCCCTGATTCGGCATTGCAAAACTTGCGAGATAACCGAGAGAGAAACGAGTAAAGGCCTGCGTAGACGAGGGACTTTAGTCCGCAAACTTTTTTGTCCGTCTGTTGGCAACTGTACGTGCCTACCTAAAACAGCGTGGTGTAGCGACGCGATCAGTGCTTGGAAGTGTCATACATTCCTGAACTTTGTTTATATTAACAACATTAGGCTCGAGGCTGACAAAAACTCTCTGTGTCGTGTACTTGGAACAGTTCTATGAAATGGGATCACTTTGTTTTTTAGCTTGGGCGCAAGAATATCGCGCCCGGCAGACTGAACTAATACTCGGTGAAGAAAGGTTGTTTTGGGACTCGTGTACACTATATCTTGTTTTTAAATACCATTTATAAATTACATTTAGTGACTTGTGAACATTAATAAGTTGGTTTTTAAATATAAGTATACCATTTGTATAACATTGAGTTATTACGTCAAAATAGATCGCTTAAAACTTCATTGACGCACACGAGGGACTGTAAGTAACAAAGCGGACAAAGTCCGGTGTTTGTACGCCGGGAATTGTCCCTCGTCTGTGCAGGCCTTTAACCTGTCGTCTGCTGTGAATGCAGCCACAATAGAATTGTAATTCAAGTTCTTAAATTAGTCAAAGCTAGCAGATGGACGTGCCTTCTGCTAAATTAATCAATTAAAATAACATATACATATACATAGTTTAGGTATTACTTCGATTATTTTGCACTACTAACCTTAATTTTAAAACCACAATATAAGCAGTACACTCAAAATGCACTATATTAAATATCATCATCATCATCATCATCAGCCTATAAACGTCCCACTGCTGGGCACAGGCCTCCCACATGATCAGTAGCACGTGGGGGTATTGGGCCATAACCCACCACGCTGGCCCAATGCGGGTTGGTGGGTTTTAACGACTGCCATCTTACGACAACAACCGGGACCAACGGCTTAACGTGCCTTCCGAAGCACGGAGGAGCTCGAGATGTTTTTAATTGGTCACCTATCAGGCGACCCGGCATTGCGAAAGTTGCTTAGCAAGATCGCAAGCCGAACGCGCTAGCCGCTGCGCCATCGAGCTCCTCCTATTAATATATAAACAATGTTATTTTATAAGCTTGATGTATTTAGACTAAGTTTTATACAGAAATAAATTTATTCTTATTCTTATTCTTAATTGTTTGTAGGAAGGATCTGGCGCTATGCAGACGAAGCGTTAATTTATTTAATGTATTAGAATAGCAATTCCAATTTTTTCTAATTCAAAATAAACTTATACAAGTATTTTTGAACGTCATTCAAAGCCATGACTTCGTAACCAATTAAGGCGAAGGGTAAGGCACACTAGCGCCACTAATTGATAATTTGACAAATCCTAACGGACCGGATCTTTTTTAAACATTGCGTACCGTCCGACAACAGGAAAGCATCCATAGTATTTGTTTACCTAATAATTGTGCACTACTTTTTGTTGCGTGGTTTATTCACAAAACGGGCTATCGCATTTACTCACAAACAATGGCCACTGTTGGTGTTAGCGAATTAATACAAAAACAAACCTAAAAGTAGTGCACAATTATTAAATAATAGATGCTTGCCTAGTGTCGGAAGGTCCGCAATGTTTCAAAAAAAATCCAGTTTAGTAGTTATCAAATTAAATTTATTAGCGGCGCTAGTGTGCCTTACCCTTCGCCTTAAACCAATTAATCTGTAACAGTATACAATTTTAAACAAAAAAAGGAATCAAATACAACAAATTATCTACTCAAATGTACTCTGGATATTTATAAATGGTATCGGATAGTATTACTTACTGGCAAAAGGACAAAAAGTGAGTGGGAAAGATGATCCTAATTGACGATGGATAAGGTCAAAGATTGATTGAGGGTGAACTGGTCACATCGCGTCGGTATAAATGTAATCGAGTTACCGGTGGCTGTTTCACGCTTTTAATTTTAAGGTTAACTTAAATTGTAACTCTATGTTATGAAAGGAAATGAATAATATTTTTTTTTTAAATAAGAGCCCCCCTGTTTGGTGCCGGGGATAAAGAATTGCATACCCCATATCTTCCCGAGGGTGTCGTAAAAGTCGACTAAGGGACCATTCCAGAAGATGGGCAGCAGCATCTCTCTGAGGTTACTCTTAACTAACTGCGATCGCCAACCCGCCTGCCAAGCGTGGCGATTACGGCAAATACCCCTCATGGAGATCCGTGGGGGAGGCCTTTGTCCAGCAGTGAACGTCTTTTGGCTGAGATGATGATGATGATGATGATGAAATAAGAGCCAATAAATAGTGAATACATACAGTGAGTATGTGCTCGTGACTGTACCTAAATAAACTTATAGTGAAATAATTTAAAAGTGATAAAAAGTTGCAGTGTATTTCTTGTAATTTTAAAATTTCTAGATATCTATCGAAATTTGTAAAATGACACTCCACGGCGAAACTATATTATTTTGAAATGTTGGGCATAACAGGGACAAATCAATATCTAAAGATATCCTACCTATATTAGAGAGAGTGCGATTTTTATGCACGGTATTTATTATTCGATCACGTTAACGAAATTACATGAATTTGAGTGGTAAACTCTCGAGCTCGATGGCGCAGTGGCTAACGAGCCCGGTCTTCGATTGCTGATGTTAAGCAACTTTCGCAAGGGCCGGTCATCGGATGGGTGACCCAAAATGTATCAAGCTTGGAAGACACGCGAAAACGTAGGTCCCGGCTGTTATTATAAGTCGTTAACAACTACCGCCTCGCACTGGGCCCGCGTGGTGGTGTACGGCCCGTTATATGTGGTGTTTCCACCCATAGGGAAGGCTCGAACCCCAGCAGTGGGACATAAAATGAGTTGATGATGATGTGATGATGCAGGTTAAATTGCAACTCACCTCGTTTGTCACCAGGAGGCGCTGCTTCAATGCCATACAATTTCGAATGGTGACTAAAACTCGCACTCAAATTCCGCAGTAAATATCCACGTCGCAAAATCCCTTTCGTTCCACTGAATATTATTGGGGATGACAAACATTGGTGACGAAAATAATTCAATGAAAACAGAAAGAGCCTTTGTAATACTTCAGGAGGACTGTGGAGTTTCGTAGAAACGTATTAAATACTACGAACCCTCTAATATTTCGTTTTCTATGTTAGCAAGAACAAATCATTATATAAATCTTCTGTGCGTGTGTATGAAATTGAACTCCTTCTTAACAGCTGGACCGATTTGGATGATGGATTCGAGAATGGTTTAGATTTACAATTGGACCCGGTAGGTGGCGCTGCTATAGGGGTCCATCATGGGATACGGGTGTTATTTAAGCGGACGAATGATTTGTTTGTTTTGTTGTCATGGAAACTGTCAAAGCGGTACGAAGTCCGCCGGTCAACTAGTTCTATATATTGTTTTTTTTTTTTTTTGTATTTTTGGTGTTGTGATTGTCCTTTTTTTGTGTTTGTTAGTGATGGAAAGTGTCCTTTTATGATAGGGCATTTTCCAATATTTTTGACGCTGTAAGGGAGAAAAGAGCTTGACACTTGCTGAGTTTCTTGCCGGTTCTTCTCAGTACAAGTTCTCCCGCCCAAAGTAGACTTACGAACCGATGGCATAATGACATTCATAAGAGCTATTTGTAGCCTAAACTGAATAAATGATTTTGAATTTTGAATTTTGAATTTGAAATTTTTGAAATTTTGAATTTTGAATTTTGAATTTTGAATTTTGAATTTTGAAAAAAGTCAAGCGGATTTGATTCCGCGCCCCCTGACCTGCCGGGTCAGGTGCACTACCAACTATGCTATCGTCTATCGTTTCAACACTTTGTCTTTTTCAAATTGTTATTTGTTCGCAACAAAGTTTGCGTACAATTATATCATCATCAGCTCATTTTATGTCCCCACTGCTGGGGAACGAGCCTTCCCTATGGATGGATAGGGAGAACGGGCCATAAACCACTACGCGGGCCCAGTGCGGGTTGGTGGTTGTTAACGACTGCTAATGCAGCCGGGACCAACGGCTTTACGTGCCTTCCGAAGCACGGAGGAGCTCGCGATGATTTATTTTTGGTCACCCATTCGATGACCTGCCTTTGCGAAAGTTGCTTAACCTCAGCACTCGCAGACCGGGCGCGTTAACCACTGCGCCATCGAGCTCCTCAATTATATACAATATGTAAAAAACCCGTCCGATCCGTAAACCTGTTATCAGGTATATTTACGCTGTCGCTGTTACGAGTATTAGGTATATTCAAGTATATTTACGTAATCCTTTTTTCTATAATAAGTGAAAAAAAATTAAAAGGCAAAAGATTTTTTTGGGGAAATCGTTATTTTTGAAAAAAAAAATGAAAATTTAATCGATCTATAGATTTTTCAATAAAAATAAAGAATGACGTGTTTTAGCATTTTTCGAATTACCTCCCCTAGAGAGGTGAAATAGGGGTGGAAAGTTTGTACGGAAAAGTGTTATTTTTAAAGAAATTATAAAGAGTTTCAGTATTATCCCAATAGATTTTGACGGGTTTTGACTTTTATTACAAACAATCACTATTCCACGTGAGCAAAGCCGCAAGCAATAGCTAATACCTACATTATGTAAGGAAACAGTTCATAATTATCTGCTCTTGTCTAACAACTCGAGTCATAGATACGCGTAATTAGGTAGGTAATCCCAAGGGACATAAATAATTGGGGACCGATATAGGATATAGAGAGAACTAACCAAATGTTATTAAAGTTGTTCATTTCCTGTTAAATGCAGAAGTGTGTTTGTTTATCCTTCCTTTACGACAAACGAAGCGATGACGTATCAATTTAGGTTTTTACATAAGATAATTTTAGACAAATGCCAGAGTGTGTATGATTCTCATGTAAAGTTGCTAACTTAGATTTTTATTTTGTTTTTTACATTTTGTGGTATTTAAAAGCAGTATGTAATTAAATAAAAATATACACATAATTTTACAAATAAAAAAGGGACGCTGGCGGCGTTGCCTCTTTGGATGAGCGTGGTTGTCTTTTATATTTTGTGTGTGTTTTTTATAATGGAATGTGTCCTGCTATGATAGGGCATTTTTCAATATATGTATTTACGCTGTAAGGGAGAAAAGAAACGCCCATGCTCTCAGCAGCGGTTCTTCTCAGTCCAAGGTCTCCCGCCCTGTGCAGACTTACGAACCGATGGCATACTGACATTCATAAGAGCTACTTGTAGCCTAAACTGAAGAGTGATTTTGAATTTTAAATTTTGTATTTCTTTATGCTTAAAGCTGCGTTCAAACTACATGAATGACAAAACATTTTATACTATAGCATAGTTACGTAGCATGTTTCAATAGAGTGGACGATAAGTGTCAAAAAAACAATCTTATACTTATTATTTTGTAACATTGTTATAAAGCATAGTTATGTAATATGTCACTTAATGTGGACACACTTTTAGCTAGACTTTTCTGACAGACCGAATAACCTTCACGAAAACGGGGAGAGATGCCAAGGCCCGGACTCCACCGAAGTGGAGAAGAGCGGACACGAGAAGAGATGTGTGTGACGTAATCAACCAATAGCGGAGAAGCAATGGGTAACCAACGAAATCTGTTTGGTTGTTTATGTTATGTCTTCTGTGGTTATGTCGCTCTCGGCCATCTTTGCTTTAATAGCCTAATCCTTTTCCTTCGCATCCGGAATAGATAGGAGACGGGAGTTCCAGACTTTCGAAGGCTAAGCTTAAATTAAAAATAATAAATAAAAAATGCCGCAGGAGTTTTTTTTTTACATTTTCATCAATGATGAGCGTACGAGTAGAATTTGAGTTATGTATATCTTCGCAAGGTGGCTGGCAAGAGCTGGATGAGAGTGGCCGCGGATCGTGCTCGGTGACGTGCACTTGGAGAGGCCTATGTCCAGCAGTGGACTAGTATAGGCTGATGATGATGATGATGATGATGTCAGAGACAGGAATAAAAGAAGTATGTAGTTAAGAAGATATAATAGAGTTCACAAATGAGTTAGCGTTACAGTAAAGTAGCGTTTGTGTTGCGCGTTAGCCTACGTGACTCTGCGTCGCACTCAAAATTACTTATATAGCAATAATTATTGAGGCTACTTATTAATTACAATAAAATCAAAATACCAATGTTCGGTTGCTAACCGTACAATGAGGGTCCACTAACTAAGTTAACGTTTAAGTATTTTTTTTTAAAATAAAATTCATAGATACGCCACCTATACTTTTATTTGTTGAGCGATATAGAGCGAGCAAAGCAAGCAAAGGATCGCCTGATTGTCGCTCGCTATTTGCCTAACACGTCATGTAATGTAACACTACGCACTCAAATAACATCTAATGACTTTCACGAGGCTTTCACTTTCGCACGAGGTCCTACTTTGACATAGAGAAACCACAGACAACGGATGGCATTCATTTTTATTGTCTATTAGCGACCGGCCGCTGCTTTACCTCGTATCCCGTGATCTCGAGATCCCGTGGGAATTTGGAAAAATCCGGTGTTAATCCTTATGTACATCACAAAGCGAACCTCTGTGCAAAATGTCAGCTTCCTAGGTCCAATGGTTTGGGCTGGGCATTGATAGGTCAGTCAGTAAGTCAGGATTTTTCTTTTTTAAACATGTTTCGTTAAAGGGCTGCGATTTTTCACACTATCTCGTCATCCCGAAGTAAAATTTTTTGTAGTGAGTATTGTTAATCTGTGTAATTGCACATCAAATCAAATCAATTCAAAAAACTTTTATGTCAGCACTAGAAACATTGTAACAATATTATCACTTGGAGCCTCCTATTAGACATGACACATGTACATAATAATATATTCTGATGATAGCCTTTCATAAGAGAGTGAGTAAGAGGAAGAGAGAGAATGCCATTTGATCCTCGATCTATTTTCACACAAAATTAGGAGAAACACCTAAATAACAAAACCATTCAGAAAAACTTTGTCAGTAATTTGTGGATAACGTAGCTAGTTGCATTGTTAGTAATTAAGCTAAATTAAGCTTTTATGTAGTAAGTCACCAGTGTTATTGTTTGTTGTCCCAAATAATCGAAAAAAAAACAATCCGTGGTGAATAAAAACAGGCAAATCATTTACTAATTGACACATAAGTAACTACTCTTAGAATACCCAGACACAATACCTAAATATTATCTAAAGTTTGTTTAAAATGAGTTTTACTAAATTGGAAGTTTTTCAAACGGGATGTTACTGTCAAGGCTACATCGCGACTAACAGTTTCAAAATAATTGATGACAATTGACTTTGACAGCAGTAAAAATTAAATCATGTCGCTTGTTTTTGTTAGCGAACGCTCGACAATGATAATAATGAAACAAAAATTGTTGTCCGGACAGACGGTAATAGGGTCGTTTATTTTTCTATTTAGAAACAAATATGTAAGATCTGTATATAAAGAACGACCAATTATGTCAAAAACTACGTGCTACGCCTATTAGGTGTGTTAGTTTTAAGTTATTAACAGTGTTTTATGTTCAGTATGTTTTTTTAATTATCTGTTACTAGCTGACCGGCGGACTTCGTTACGTTTTGACAGTTTCTATGGCAACAAAACAAACAAATCTTTAAATAGTTTACGCGTGAAAAAGCGTATCAAACAAACAAACTCACTTTTTTAATAATAATTATCCTATGTCTTTGATATACTCTTGAGAATATCTGTACAAAATTTCATGATGATCGGTTGAAAGCGGAACAAACAAGAAACAAACAAAGTCACTTTCGCATTTATAATATTAGTTGGATGTTTCACGGCAGAGGAAGGAGGTACTTACTTGATTGTGCATTGGCTTACGCGCCTGGCCTGCGATTGTTGAAGTTGGCAACTTTCGCAAAGGCCGGTAGTTGGGTGGGTTACCAAAGAGGTATCATCTCGAGCTCCTCCGAGTTTCGGAAGGCACGTAAAGCCGTTGGTCCCGGCTTCATTAGCAGTCGTTAACAACTACCAATCCGCACTGGGCCCGCGAAGGCGAAGGGTAAGGCACACTAGCGCCGCTAATGGATTAATTTGATACTTAACTGCTAAATTGGATTTTTTTTCAAACATTGCGGACCTTCCGACACTAGGCAAACATCTATTATGCACTATACATACAGTGCACTACTTTTAGGTTTGTTTTTGTATTCATTCGCTAACACCATAAGTGGCCATTGTTTGTGAATAAATGCGATAGCCCGTTTTATGTATAAACCACGCAACAAAAAGTAGTGCACAATTATTAAATAAATACTATGGATGTTTTCCTGTTATCGGACGGTACGCAATGTTTAAAAAAAGATCCGGTCCGTTAGTAATTGTCAAATTATCAATTGTGGCGCTAGTGTGCCTTACCCTTCGCCTACAGGGAAGGCTCGTGCCACATCAGTGGGGACATGGGATAAGCTGGTGATGTTTCATGGCTGGGCAAAGGTCTGCCACTTTTCCTTCTATCGCAAGCGATCTCTTAACTACAATTTTGACAATATGTAGCTATTAATAAATATGAAGACAAGCAGTTTTATGTAACTAAGCCTTAATTTATCGGTTTTTTCAGATGGCAAGGGACGTCTAAGTGATTTTGTTAGAAGACTGGTTCAAAGACTCACCCGCCATGACGGACGGAGTGGAGAGCCATAGACAACGGGTGCCTCCGTTTTTGAGACAGGTATATGTTTTTTTTACCTAGATAATAAGGTATTATCCTAACCGCGCGCTAGCCTTATATTTTTTACGTATTGCAGGTACAGACGCCTACGCATTAATCTATCCAAAACCGACAAAATTCTTCAATAAATGTTCAACCTTATGCCATTTGTATAAAGTTTAAAGTCTATTGAGGAAATTTGACAGTACACACAACATATCATTAATCACTACCTAGCTAGATGATATCTGAATCGGGTTCCGAACAAAAAACTATGGTATTATGCCTCATTTGCTATTGTTTTGTATTTTGATTACAAGACAAAGAAGCGACTTAGCCAACGATTCATCATCATCAGCTTATTTATGTCCCCACTGCTGGGGCACGAGCCTTCCCTATGGATGGATAAGGAGAACGAGCCATAAACCACCACGCGGGCCCATTGCGGATTGGTGGTTGTTAACGACTGCTAATGCAGCCGGGACCAACGGCTTAACGTGCCTTCCGAAGCACGGAAGAGCTCGGGATGATACATTTTTGGTCACTTATCCGATGACCGGCCTTTGCGAAAGTTGCTTAACCTTAGCACTCGCAGACCGGGCGCGTTAACCACTGCGCCATCGAGGTCCTCAAAAGCCAACGATTAAATAAATAGTAACACGCTAACGGCGGCCATAGGACACTTCTTCTATTCGTCTTCTATTTACAAACATACATGGAGCCGCTGAAACAGTTGCGTAGTTCACAATACAGTCGCAGCTTAAAGCAGTCGGTCCTCACTGCTTTAAGCTGCCTGTGTATGGCCACCCTTAGTCTTTATCTCACTTAATGGTAAGTGACGATAACTCCTCGAATCCTCAACTTTGAGGCACAAGCTATCTACCGTGAACATAATCACCGATCCGATCCAAACCCTTCGGAGGGCGTGGGGACACGCACTAGTGCGTGATGCCGTTCCCTCTAGAAAACCTCCGAAGGTGATTCGTTTCACACGGCTTGAGGAACCCTTTAAGTTTCTCGCCGCCCTCCCAAAAACAAATCCCGGTGAAACTGAAAATGCCGTCTGAGGCAATCAAACTCTCTAATAAAAGAACATTTGGATCGCAATAGGTAGTACAGATAAGCTTATCTCTAAAAAGAGATTTCTTCCAGCAGACCATGGTGACAGGATAGTATGAAAGTAGCTAGTTAGATAGACAAACTGCGCACAGAACTATTAAGAAAATATGATATTTATATAACATAAAGACACAAAAATATGAATATACTACTAAATATAATATATATTCTATATATAAAAACATAACATGATTCAGTGCCACTCAAGTAACCGATAGTAGATAACTTTTTAGTTGTTTTTTAAAAGTACCCACAGTGCGATATTCCCGTTGAGGTATTGGTAATTTATTCCAAAGTTTTGTTGCTTGGACAGTAAAAGAATCACCGTAGATAGTAGATATAGATAGTAGGCTACACAGTCACAGCACAGCTACATAATCAATGCTACTACATTGGTATGTTCTCTTGACTCATGTGTTGTCAAGCCTTTCTTCGTTTTAATATACACTCGGCCTTGTTATAAAGAGGCGAGTACTGGTGTACGTTGACGGCTCTCTCCCGTTGCAGGCACCAGTCTTTTGCAATCTTTTGTCCTAGTGACTTTATGTTTAAATCTACCTAAGACTGTGGAGAGAATGAAATTATCTCTTACTAGCTGTGCCCCGCGGTTTCACCCGCGTTAATAGTCATAGTGTGATGTAATATACCTAGCCTATTACAGCCTTCCTCAATAAATGGACTATTCAACACAAAAATAATTTTTCAATTCGAACCAGTAGTTCCTGAGATTATAGCGCGTTCAACCAAACAAACAAACAAACTCTTCAGCTTTATAATATTAGTATATATATCTTTAAATACCTACCAAAAACACTGTCTATCAAACACCACTCCGTGAGACGTCTATAATAGACGCAAAGGTCATTGAGTGATTGTTTTGTGATTCTCTAATTATACTTTGTTCCAGCTGCTGGCCGTGAGCGGGGTGGTGATGTACATGATCGGCACCGGCGCCAACATCGCGTTCCCGGCAGTGCTGCTGCAGCAGCTGCGGCAGCCGGCGGCGGCGTTCAAACTGACCCTGGAGCACGAGTCCTGGATAGGTAGGCGAGCTTGAACCGATCCTGTAAAAGCACTGCTGCCTCCTTGGTGGTAGGATTTTTAACCAGAATCCGACGAGATGGCAGGCACCTTAATACCTAATTATTTGTTAATAATTTATGTATGTATCACACAAACAAATAGAATGGACAACATAGTAAGAATAGACAAGTACAAGGGTGCTGCTTATTTAAGAGTGAAATTTCTTCGTTTCTACTTCTGCAGCCTCTGGAAGTTAAAATTATGTTGTAGTGAACTGTATTTGTTGGTTGTACTTGTATGTATGTGCCTGATGTTAAACTCTCTTTTATTAAGTCCTCGCGCGCCATATGTACGCACGGTCGTACGTAAGGTGGCCCGCTAATTATACCTACAGCGCGGGACGGGTAATAAACTAGCTGACCCGGCGGACTTCGTACCGCTTTGACAGTTTCCATCATTGAGTTAAATATATATCAATGGTTTTCATGACAACAAAACAAACAAATCATTTTGTATTGGAAAATTAAATTGTCCTTTTTAGTATTATATATATATGTATATAAAAATACTAAAAAGGACACATATATATATATATATATTTATCCCGCAAGCAAACTACCGTCCACTGAAGGCGAAATTACATTTAAAATGGCGTCCACCGCTATTTGACGTCCGCATACCGGACGCCACTTTTTTAAGCGGTGACACTTGGAGCCTCTAACATGAAGCTAGCTGTAGAACGAAAATCGATGGAAGCCAAAAATTGTATGTAATAGCTGCAATTAAATACTGAATAGTTCCCAAAGAATCTCAGCAGAGGTGCGGCGCTACTGTCGTGCGTATATTCACAGCCGTATTATCGGGCTTATTTTCTGACGATGAAGTCGCGTATTTGGCGTCCGCTAATGCGACGTTGCCAGCTCTCTCAATGTGTGGTGCCTACTAAAGTACAATATTATTATCATAAATCGTATACAAGCAAAACTGTATTCATCGCCGTAGGTCACACACGCGGTGCGTGTTATGCGGCGCCCAATTTATAGTTTAAATAATCTGTAATCATCCGTATTATAGCTATTGAACGTCCGTTTATTGCTATTAGATTATGAAATGGACAGTGTTCGTCACACTGCCATCAGATCCGTGATTTGAAACGTTCTTAGTACATAAAATGCGATTTTCTTATTTTTAGTATCTCTGTTCAATCAATGCAAAATTAAATTTATTCCTGATGATGATGATGATAAGTATATAACGTGATGCTCACTAAAAGTCTGAAACGATTTCGTACCTTTTAAAAGTCATTGCTTACGTTAAGAATGGTGTGCAATTTTTAATAGTAAAATTTAATAAATAACTAAAATTTAAGACACCAAGGTCTTACAGTAATAAGAGTGTTTACGAATTGTATCCGATCTGAATTCAAACCAAAACAGTGAAATGACGGTTCAAAGTAGACGTAGTACTATTTATATGAGAGCGTAAGTACTACATGAGTAAATATATTTACTCATGTGGTAGTACTAGATCCGAGTAATGCTATGCGTAAAGGCTCTAACTCTTGTTGTTGATTACTTTTACTTTTGATTGCTAGATATGGCTTCGTTAGGAATTGTTTTTTATAATGTTCAAAACTATTACGGAAGTTGTTTTATGTTTGTGATTAAAATGTTTATTTGCGTAGTTACCTATACTTATAAGTTACTTAGGTGAAACTAATAAATTAATAATAAAAAAATTAAATGTACAGACGAGACGCTTGCACATCAACCTATCTAAAACTGTCCAATTTCTTCAATACATTTTCAACAATATACTTAATAAATTTCAAGTAAGTATATTAAAGAAATTTGACAGTTTATGGTAGGTTGATATAAAGGCGTGTGTACATGTTCTGTGTCATTGTTTATTTATTATTTATTTATTAATAAGGCTTACCAACTAAATACATAAGATTCATTTAATAATAATAAATAAATAATAATAATAAAACATTTATTCGGCTTTTCAACACATAACAGACATGGAAAAAAAAATATAACACAAAAGTTAAAATAAACTTAAAATTGCAAAAAAAAAAAAAAAAAGAGTTACATTTTCACAGTATACGAGTAACAACAACAAAATAAACAGAAACAAGCAGAGATAGATAAATACACGAAAAGCCGAATGGGCTGATCAGCTCAGCTTAATGTTGTGGCTGATGCCTCAACGCTGGTATTCTGCTGGACCCATGACAGACCCATGACAATTTCAGAAAACATACTTTGACAAATAGTTATACTTATATGTATTTAAATTATAGGTATGAACAATATTACATTTTATCCATAAAAAAAAATAAAAAATACTTAAATGGACCAAAACTGAAAAACTCTCTAATCTATTTATAATATTAATTAATTTTGATGTTATATAAAACTACTATTGTTCCACTTGCTACCGATTTAAAATTGTTTAAAGATTATCGTTGTGTTACTTACTGTTACTTATTTTTAATAAAAAAATTTAATGTACATGTTGTGTTATTGTTTATTACCTAGGTTAGGTTCATGTCCCAAAAAATAACTATAGGATAAAATGAAGGATCGGTATTAAAATGAAAGAAAAAGAAAATTCTAAAGTTTTGATGTTTTTGCGTTAATAACGTTCAAATATACTTAAAGGTCGTAAAACGTTGAAAAAAACGTCTATTTCAGGTGAGATTCGATTCCACGTCTTCCGCATACCAGGTGGCCGCGTAACCATAGCATTGGTTAGATCCGCCGAAATTTTCAACGCCTTTTGACTTATGCTTTTATAGCAACAGTGTCTTATCAAATCTCTTTTGAATTTAGCATCCCAAGAGATTACGCAGCCACCCGGTATGCGGAAGACGTGGGTTCGAATCCAACCTACGGTAGACTTTAGGGGTAGAAATGCGAAAGGCGAAATGTGAAATTGCAATATATAAACGCACGCCACGGTAACTCCTCAGCTAAGGGCTGGGATAGTTACTCGAACATATCTTCAAACCAACAATAGAATTTAGTCAGGAAATCAGAACCCAACATATACAACCTGTAACAGGTTAAGCGCAGACCCAGAAAGTAGTTTATTATAAATTTACTTCTCAATCGATTAAAAATATTTAAAATGTAGGTAATTTTTTTTTCCCAAAATTATTAAAACTTATTGAAATTACAGTCACTCTTTCGTAAAATGTTAAAACAAACGAAAATAAAACGTAAGTCAATGCAATAAGGGGCTTTTTAAAATGCGGTAGGTTGGTAGGCTAAAGTGCTAATATGCCCATACTGTTTGCCCTATAACTAACAACTAACATTAACCAATTTAATTAAATAAAAGTTAAATTATTTTTCTTTTTTTAATTATAATTAAATATTCTAATTGGGGTGTCTGAGGATGTGCGTTCATTCTGTGACATGTTGTAGTTACGTAGTACAGTACCCCAATATCGCATTATCCCAACTGTCGCATATTGTGTTCAGGATTTTCTTAGAGCTGGCGCAAAATGTGAAATAGCAATATACTGTACTAATAAAATATCAATACACAGACGCCAGATATAAATATACGGACGTCAGATGTCAATATACGGACGCCAGATAACAATATACAGACGCACGGTAGCTCCTCAACAAAGGGCCTAGGCTTTTCAAACTATAAAGACAATTAAGTTAGGAAGCCAGAACCTGAGGCATATAGTTATGCAATATGAATTCGTATATCAGACTGTTCGACTTGTCACATAATATTATGCTCAGGATGTTGTTAAAGCTGGCGTGAAATGTCAAATAGCAATATACGGACGCCAGATGTCAATATACGGACGCCAGATGTCAATATACGGATGCCAATTGTCAATATACGGACGCCAGATAACAATAAACAGACGCACGGTAGCTCCTCAACAAAGGGCCTAGGTCTTTCAAACTATAAAGACAATTAAGTTAGAAAGCCGGACCCGAGGCATATAGTTACGCAATATGAATTCGTTTATCGTACTGTCCGAGTTGTCACATATTATGCTCAGGATGTTGTTAGAGCTGGCGTGAAATGTCAAATAACAATATACGGACGCTAGATGTCAATATACGGACGCCAGATGTCAATATACGGACGCCAGATGTCAATATACGGATGCCTGATATCAATATACGGGTACGCACGGTAGCTAGTTACTAGAACATCATCTTTAAACCAATAAGAGAATATATTCAGGAAACCATAACCCAAGGAATATGAATGCGTATTCAGTGCCTTGAGTATTGGACTGTCCCACTTGTCGCATAATTATCGTGCTCAGATTTTTATTAGAACTGCAACGGCCATCATTAAGTTAAATAAAATAAACTTTGGTTAACAATTTATAGATATCTGTCAAATTGGACCCAACATTAAAATATTCAGTGAAAGAAAGAGATAGGTAAAACGAGCTGGCAACGTCGCATTTACAAAATCAGGAGGACGTAAAAATGTCGGCGCATTAAGTAAATCATAATCACTATATCCAGGAAGCCAAAAATTAATCACCATGAAATGGAGTTCATAAATGTTTGGGCATGATTGCAAAAAGAATATTGCCACAATTGAAATAACCGCAAAATAAAATATCCTATGGAGTAAGGCATCAAAAAACTAAGAAACATTCGCAGAGAGATGATCTAAATTGTAAGCTGAACTGGAGGACGCCGTAATGATGCACAGCATGCATGACGCCAAATGCGTTGCTAGATGTATATATATATATATATATATATATATATATCAGCGCTAATGTAGCATTCTATGGTGAAAGAATTTTTTAAATCGGTCCAGTAGTTTTTGAGTTTATTCGTTGCAAACATACATACATACAAAAATACAAAGGTTTCCTCTTTATAATATCTATATATTAATACGTGAAGCAAAAACTTTGTACCCGTTTTTACGAACATTGCGCGTGACGGAGGAGTATGAAATTTCGCACACTTATAGTTTATATAGAGAAGTTTATCCGAAAGATAATATTTTTTTTAAATTATGCATAAAAGTACATTAAATCAACAAAAACAACACTACACACACTACCATGAATTTGACACACACGTATTGTTTGTCTTTTATGCAGCCGACTCTGTCAATGCCAATCCAAACTCACATTCTATCTTAATATAATACTTATAATTTAAGTAAAAATACTGGCTATGGAAGAGTGAGGTCTTTTGTTACAGGTATTTCCATACCAAAAAGAAGACCTCTAAAACAACTTAATGTAAAAACATGTATTTTACTGCAATAAAGATTTTTATTTATTTATTTTTATTATCTTTTTTAATTTTTCAATGCTAAGGATACAATCCGTGCAGCCTTAATAAAATTACGGTCGAATTTCGCCCACAGGGCGACCACTAGTTAGTATTGATTAGTATAGATTGAGTTATAAAACATAAGACAGACCATTTATACCGTTGTGGCTTATATCAAAATTTGCTGTTTAATTTGTTTGATGTTGCTCCAAACGGGAAGCAAAAACTTCGTCACGGAGATTGTAGATATAGGATAGCTATGGTTCTCGGTTTTCATGGAACGTAATGAAACAGTCTGTGTGTTATCTTCGTGTTGTTATTATAGTAGTTAGTAGTTACTCGCCGCCGCAAAATTACTGTCATTAACTGAGTGTTGTGGATTACATGCGTCACGAATATAATTTTAGCATAAATTAGATTCCTATGGTAGCATATTCGAGAGAATTTTTGTAGATATATAAAGCTGTGCAGTTTCTTGTGCCCATTCTTCTCCACAGCTAAAAAATAGACGTCCTGAATGGGTAGTAGGTATGAAATGTTGGACGATTTAAAAGCATTTTTCGTAAGTTTATTAAAAAAAAAATTGACTTTGATAGAGAATATTTATATAAAATACAGTGAAAAAAATAAACGCCCACCCGAACCAGCCAGGAATCGAACTGGGTCTTCCGCAATCCGGGCGGATGCACTGACCGTTATTCTACCGGGAAGGCTGACGTAAGTGCTGAATTTTGTCACTGCTTTTTGATTTTTTGAAATGCTTTTTATGTAGCATAATGGTCAGTGCAGCCGCCCGGATTGCGGAAGATCCAGGTTCGATTCCTGGCTGGGTCCGGTGGGCGTTTAATTTTTTCACTGTATTTTATATAAATATTTAATTCAGCTTAAGTGTAGCGATTAACACTTAAAAATAAAAAGTAAAAAAATTTATAGAGAACTTTAGAATGGTTTTCTGTCCAAACCTATGTTACAATGGTGATTCGCTACAGACATTTCATTAATTCTTTGGAAAACACTCTTAACTCTTCTATAACTGCCTTTTGTGGTTATACCACCTGTCTTAAAACCAGAGGTCGCAGGTTCGATTCCTGCGCAGTCCAAAATTTACGTGTCGCTGATAATGCCGTTTGAGGCATCAACAAACTATCCAAAAAAATATTATTTGGGATACAGGTTTATTTCTAGCCCGATGTCGGCTGCCTGACTTACAGACGGTATAGGGTATTGTAATTTCTAGTTTTATGAAACAAACAATTACCAGCTCATTTTGTGTCCCACTGCTGGGACATGAGCCTTCACCACCACCATGAGCATGAACCACCACAAGAGCCCAATGGTGGTTGTTAACGACTGCTAATATAGCCGGGACCAACGGCTTTACGTGCCTGACACTGACCTACTGTAGATGTTCAAATAAATTTTTAACGCTAATTTTGTTGCGAACAAATTACAAAAACACAAATGTTGAAAAAATTTCCACGAGCAGGATTTGAACCTGCACTCTTCTGACATTCCGGGTCAGGTGCTCTTCCAATTGAGCTATCGTGGTTTTAACCAGCCCGCCGAAACTATTCAACACTTTTTACTTTGAAAGCCAAAGGCGCCCATTCAATGTCAACAACTACCGTCACTAACATCCGATCATAATATTTTTACAAATATTAAAGATCAGTTAAGAAGTAAGCAAGCTATTTATAAATGTTCAATTAATTTTTAACTACTGTAAATGATAAATTTTCGGTCACCCATCCGACGACCGGCCTTTGCGAAAGTTGCTTAACCTTAGTAATCGCAGACCGGGCGTGTTAACCACTGCGCTTCTATTTATTTTAATAATAGTCCAATATTTATATTTTCCAGCGTCGATCCTCGGGCTGGCTCTCATCAGTGGCATTGTGGTCGCGCCGTTCAGCATGCAGCGATTCGGGCGCAAGGTGACCAACCAGGTCAGCTGCCTCCCAGCGCTGGGCGGGTGGGCGCTGTTGTTCACCGCCAGGGGTCCGGCGGCGCTACTCATCAGCAGGTCCTTGCAGGTAAACCACCACGGCATCCAGGATAAAACCACCGGTCTTAGACTCAGAAGTCTGGAGTTCGACTCCAAGCGGGGGGTACATTTTTGTGTATCTACTCGGTTACCTAGGAAGCAGGTGGGCTGTATTCAACTGTTACTAAAGTAAAAAATCTGTTGTTGACCCCTATTTTAGAAAAAGGGTCGTTGACCGGTTCCTGTTGAAGACTGGTGCCGCTCCCTTACATTGACATCTCTATACATTTTTGAATTATGTAAATTGATCCGAAAATACTCAAACTTATAAATTCCGGCGACTAGGCCCGCTCTTAAAACTGGGCCCGCGGGCCCACTCGCCGGATTGAATTATTTTAATATTTTATTCATATTATTATCTTCCATGTAATATAAGTATACTGGGTAAAAAAGAGTATTTTATCTGGCGTACCTATTCAAGAAAATAATAGAGGTATTATCTCAGATAAAATAGGGTAGGTACTTAAATCCGCCTCTGTGGTCTAATGGCTAAGTCCACCGGTTTAGACCTAGAGATCCCGGGTTCGAATCCCAGCGGGGGGTACATCTTTGTGTACTCGGTTTGGTTGGTGGTAGGACTTGTTTGTCCGCCTGGCTAGCTACCATTATCTTTTCTAAATATGTCGCCATAACATCAATGTTTGTAGCATTGTTGTGTTCCGGCAGCTAGAGATAAGATAGCCAGTGCCTCACTAGTTGAGGATCCCGGGTGTGCGCTTCCACCAAATAGCCTTATCATTACTTAACATCAGGTGAGATCAAGGCACTGCGTTTACCCGTAAATATATTAAAAAAAACATTTAAAATGATAAAGTATACTTTTAAAAACCACAGTCTTTATAGATAGGTACTTGATGCTAAATAGGTATAACAAATCATTTATTTTCTTAAACAACTATTTTTATTTCGAATGCGTTATCTTCCAACTGTACTAGAATTCGATCTTAACAATAGATCTTATATGCATATCGATGGTGGGCCCAGTTGCCGGAATAAAAATATTAAAATAATTCGATCCGGCGACTGGGTCCGCTCTTATCCCACCAGATAAGAGCGGGCCCAGTCGCCGGAATACTCCGGGATTTGAACCCGTACCCCATGACATGCTGGGTCAGGTGCACTACAAACTATTGAATTAAGTAAGACTATACAGTGCTGATATTTTCGGCGAGTTGGATTGAGCCACGATAGCATAGTTTGTAGTGCACTTGACCCGGCATGTCATGGGGTGCGGATTCGAATCTTGCTCGTGAAATTTTTCAACACTTTGTCTTTTTCAAATATCATAGTTAATTAAGATTATATAACTTAATAGTTTTATAGTTCCCAGCATTAATGAAGCACACATATGGAACTAATTGATTCAATTCAACTCATTGTTTATAACTGATGTGACGCGAAGTCAATGGATAGTGATTGTTTCAATATACGCTCGTTGATACATGATGCCATGTGAATCTATTTAAATATTTATGTCGCACACAATGGAAAGTTACCTTTACTAATTAAAATCACCATAATATAAATGATTATAAATCAGAGTCAAATAATCGTGGCCTTTAACACAACTTTCACAGGCTGCAGGGAATTAAAAATAAATTAGAAATGGTTAAGTAATTAATAAATAATTATTTGAAAATTGAATTTTCAAATAATTTGAACTAAAGGAGCCCTATTTGAAACACCTATGGGTGTGCTTCGTGGAATACTTTAGGTGTGCTTCGTCTGGGTGTGCTTCGTGGAATATCTCGCCCTATTGAATTTAAACATTGAATAGGGCTCCTTTGGCTTATAAAGTAAAAAGTAGATAGTGTTGATTAATTTCGGCGAGTCGGATTGAGCCACGATAGCATAGTTGGCAGTGCACCTGACCCGGCACGTCATGGGGTGCGGGTTCGAATCCCGCTCGTACAATTTTTTCAACAGTGTTTTTTCAAATTGTAATTTGCTCGCAACAATATTTGCGTAAAATTATATGTAAATAATCGTAATAAATAATTGTTATTTATTATTTTTAACGCCTCAGTCGCGTAGTGGCAAAGCGCTCAGCACGATACCCGAAGATTCTAGGTTCAATTCCCAGTTCGGGCAAAGTGTGTTACAGAATTTTCGATACATAGCCCTGGCTCAGGTTTGTATCACCAACCCGCATTTGGCCAGCGTGGTGATTAAGCCAATACCCATTAATTGGTAGCGATGACTTGAGTTCAATTCAATGATGGAGCCTTTGCCCAGCAGTGGTATAGTAAATAGCCTATTCACTTACTTTATTATCGAGGAGCTCGATGGCGCAGTGGTTAAAGCGCCCGGTCTGCAAGTGCTGAGGTTAAGCAACTTTCGCAAAGGCCGGTCATTGGATGGGTGACCAAAAATGTATCGTCTCGAGCTCCTCCGTGTTTCGGAAGGCACGTAAAGCCGTTGGTTCCGGCTGCCAATCCGCACTGGGCCCGTCAATTGGTATCGTAGAACAGTGCTGATTGAAAGTAAAGCTGATTAGGAAGTCGTGTTGTTTTTAAGGATTACGCAGAAAAGTCCTTACGCTTTTCATGACAAAAGTTCTTGGTAAGGTAAAACATGAAACTCATTTGATTTTTAAGAGATTTCATTCCTTAACCAATTTTCCTTCTTTCCTTTTAAACAAACTCACCACAATAGTTACAAGTAAAACTTACATCAAAAATAAACCCCTAAACTTGTTCCTGTTCCAGGGCTTCGCAATGGGCCTGCAGGCTGCCGCGGCCCCAGTCTCCATCGCCGAGTACTCCGCCCCCAAGCACCGGGGGGCGTTCCTTGCCACAATCGCCTTCTCCTTCGCCACCGGAATGCTGGTCGCCCACGTTTTCGGGACCCTCATGTACTGGCGACCGGCCGCGTTGGCCTGTGGAACTTTCTACGCGTTCGCGCTCATCCTCATATCCCTGACCCCAGAGACACCACCATACTTAGCGTCCCAAGGCCTCAACGCCGAATGTCGGAAATCCTTCAGGTGGTTCAGAGGCAACGACTACGCCGCCGAAAAGGAATTGGAAGTACTCATTAATACCCAGAAAAAACAAGACGTTGTTCAGGAGTTATCGAAATGGAAGCATTACAAAAGTATTGCTAAGAAACCGGAGTTTTATAAGCCGACTTTGATTATGATGTTCATGTTTATACTCTTCCAAATATCCGGCATGACGGTGGTCCCATCGTACACCGTGCCCATGATGAAGGACGTCACCGACGGGAGTATAGATTCGTACACGAGCATGCTGATGGTAGACGTGGTCCGGTTCGCCACAGCCGTCTTGGCTTGTGTCGTTGTCAACAGATATAACAGAAGGACAGTGCTGTTCCTTGGAATCACCATCACCGTTGTCTCCTTGTTTCTGGCAGCGGTTCTCCTTTTCCTCCGAGATGTGGGCTATATCCCGGAGGAATACAAATGGACACCAGTGATTCCGACTTTGACGTACATATTCGGCATGACTTTGGGCATCTTGCCCATCCCTTGGGCTATAGCTGGTGAAATCTTCCCGTTAGCATACAGGAGCTTGGGCAGTGGAATCTCAGGGATGTTCCTATCAATAATGTTCTTTGTTGTTGTTAAGACTGCTCCCAGTTCCTTTGCTAGCATCGGTGTTAACGGTACTTTTTGTGTATACGGTATTTTTACTGGTATTTGCGGGATATTTTTGTATTTTTTGCTACCAGAAACAAAGGGAAAGACTTTATATGAAATCGAATGTCACTTTAAGGGAATTTCAAGTGAACTGATGACACTGGATTCTTATGAACATGAAAGTATGTTGGATCTTGGGAAAGTAGAAGGTGGATGACAGAGAAGAGTGATCGATAAGGAACTGCTATCAGCTACAGAAGCTGACCCCGATGTTGAGGTGGACGGAACACGAATGAAGGATTTAAATTTAATGACAGTACGAGAATAGTACATGGACAACAATTAAACTGCAAAAAAATCAACTGTTGTTTTATTTGAGATTAAATCTTAGAATAAACATGTGATACATAAACTGTGATACATGTGAACATAAACAGATTGTTCACACAAAAATTCAAAAAAATATGTACTCGATTGGGTATTGGTTTGGTTTGCATGTTTGCTTGCATATGCATTCAAGTTTAATAAATAACGAATAAGTTAGCAGAATTAACACTAGTTACATATTTTTTTTGCATTTTTGTATGTCATGATATCCGCAAAGTAACATCCTGATGACATCTATCCGATTTCCCTACTTACTTTAAAATTTATTTTTATTATTAATCAGTACCTACCTAACTAAATAAATATGTTACAAACGCTTACAAAATAACAAACAAAGTTTCTAGTAATAGAAAGAACTACAGAAAAATATAGTATTTTTGGTAAATTGACCTAATAAAGTATGTGCGAACTACATCTTCGCATCACGTCATGCTCATTTTTACCATTGAGAAGCTCAGAGGCCCCTCTGCGACCAGGGTCTACTCCACGGAACGTGTCCTCAATATCCTGCAACGTCCGATCTTTTGTCTCCGGCAACATGAAGTACAGAAACACCAGGCATACCGTGACGACTGTGGCGTACAACCAGTACGTCGCAGGGAGACCAATGGCGATATTTAAAACAGGAAAACTTTTGACCGCCACAAAGAAGTTTAATGACAACGGTAGAACACTCAGTCCTCCGCCCAACCCACGATATTCCAAAGGGAATATTTCCCCAGAAATAGCAAAAGGCACTGAGGATATACCAATCGTCAATGAGAACATGTAAATGCCTATCAGAGTTATTGGAAGCCATTGCCCTTGAATGGACGACGGCAACATGTTATTCTGCTTCGTATAAACATATGCGCCCTTGCAAATGTAAGACAAGATACAGATGAGGCCACTGCTGAACAGAACAGTCCTCCTTTTGAAAGTCCTCATCAGAAACACAGCGAGAATGTTGCAGATCAATCTTTCGATGTCTAATGCCACCATTAACATTTTTGCATTGGCTTCTGGGCCTACCACTTGCCGTATAATATCCATTGCATACGAACTGATGACATTAATTCCAGAAAATTGGAACATCACGTATAAGAAGAACATGATGAGAATGGGCTTAAAGAACTCCGGCTTTTGGAAGGTGCTGAATAGATATCTGAAAGCTCGCTTTATACGTATACTGAACGGTAGCTTCATTCCTTCCACGCTAGACTTCCTTACCAACTTCTGAGCTTTTATCATGCTCTCCAACTCTTCCTGTTGCTGTGTGTCTTGGCCTCTTAACCAAGAGAAAACATCATTAGCTTCTTGGTAGCGACCTTTAGAGATGAGCCATGGAGGGGATTCTGGCGAGAATATGATCATGAGTAGACTGGAAAAGGTAATGAAGGAACAGACCAGCGCACACTGTTGCCAACTCAAGTACGTGCCTAGGGCGTGGCAGAATAGCACCCCTATTGTTAAGGATAAGGAGACGCAAGTGAGGAACGCTCCTCTGTTCTTAGGATCTGTCATTTCGGCTACTATTATAGACCCTAAAGGTCCTAGCATCCCCATGGAGATGCCCTGGAGGAACCTGGCAACTATAAGAGCGGTGACGCTGTTGGCCATGATGATAAGGAACCAGCCAATCAGGACTGGGAAGATGGTGAGGAGATGCGACTTCTTCCGTCCAATGGTGCTCATCATCGGCGTCATGATGAGATTGCCGACGATGAGAGCGATGCCGACTACGGACGCTGGAAAAGGAAATGTAGTAAAGTTAATTTACTGTGTGATAGAATCCGAAATACTCGATTTATTTTTAACAACAGAAAAAGTGTAAGCTTTATTTATCTTTAATGATGCGTTTAAATGGAAAGTTTAATTTCGGCATATTTACTTATTTCTTAAGTACCTAGTCGTCGTAAATAACGTGGGATTACACTTTTTTTAAGACCATGGTATAAGAAATGTCTGGAGATCATGCTTCGGTAGGCACGTAACGCCGTCGGCCCCGATTGCTGTCATGATATAATTTCATCAAAACCCACATCAATCCACTTTGAACCACATTTTTGATTAATAATAATAATAATAATAAAAACTTTTATTTGGACACTATAGACACACACACACACATATACACACACACATTATACAATCGTAAAATGACAACAATTACACTAAAACAATTATAATTTCATAATAACAGTACCTAAACTATTTTATCTACTATATAACTATAAAAATAAAAATACAAAAATGTGTGTGTGCCGCAGCATCTCAAAAGGGTCGTTGCTCAGCGTGGTATTCACTCGCATAGCAAGTGAATCGCTGATTTTCAGCAACAACCAGGAGTAACCACGAAGACGGTGCCCGTAACAATTGTCAATAATGTGCCCATGCGCTTAACCTTGACCAAGTAGTAGTAACTAATTATTCTATTATTTTAAAAAATTAATAAATAAAGATTTATCTATATAAAAGCTGTGCAGTGTATTGTGTATTATTGACATTAAATTAGATAAGGATTAATGGGTTACGCTTACGATACGACCAATCTGCCATTAGGCTGAATGTATGGAGCTTGAGCCTAGCAGTAAGATGTTTGGGTTGGATTAAGAAAGCGGTAGCCTCGTTCTGGGGAAACACTTATAGTATCGATTTTGGTTGCCGGCAAGGTACCCACGTATTTTTTAAATATTTTTATTTTCTTTCTTTTACATCTGACATGTTATGGATTAATTAAATACGGCGTTAAAGTTAAAAGTGGCCGTTTTTAGCTGTAACGTCTTATTTAACTAAACCATAACATGTCAGATGTTCATTAGGTGACGTAAAAATGCTAAATTACTTCATTCAAATAGTTTGTTGAGCATAATTTGATTTTCTATCTCTAATTACTAGATACGTTTTTTCATTGGCGGCGCTAGTGTACGGCGTAAACGCTCATAAGGAACGTAGAAAACGCTACGCTAGCGCTACAAGCGAGCGATTGACCAACTAAAAGGGAGCCGCCGCCCTAAAATAAACCGACCGATTGTAGCAACCGCAATTAGAAACAGACGCGTTGCCATTGTGTAATTTGCAACTGGATGCTTTTTTCCTTCGGAACTCAATAATGCAACTAACATTATTGTGATGGTCATAGATTTAGATAAGATGGTCGCTAGCCAGGCGAACTTAAAAGGCTTATTACCAACCAAACCTAGTACACAAACATGTACCCCTCCCTGTCTGGGAATCGAACCCGGGACCTCTGGGTCTGCGACAGGTGGACAACTAGATCACAGAGGCGGAATGCTCAAAATAAATAAATATTCATGATTTTTTTTTTTAAAAGAGGTGAAAAAAGTTCACTAATCCCCATTGAAGGGGATTTCTAATGGGGATTAGTGGAATAACCCAATTTGCTCGGTCAACTTATACTGAGGAATATCGATTAAGTTCTTAGATCTGTATTTTAACTATAAGACATTGGTCACTAACACGAGAACTTATCTATTTAGAATTAATATTTTAGTCGTCACAAACATGCGGGGACATCTAGCGTGTTAAGAGGTAGGTAGTGCGTGATGATGTTAACTTTATTACATGTAGGGAAGCCTGTGGTAGATCACGTCCGAGTCACCACTGTAGAGATGCCAATATAGGTTGAATGCCAAATTGAGGAAGGCCAAAGGGAAGATCTTCTCCGAGTTGGGTGGTATAGGTCGGGGACCGAGGTCTAACGGATGTTAGTTGAAGGTGCTATATATAGCGAAGGAGATGGTGAAACTTCGTTACCGCGATGCAGGCTTCCCATACTATTTTATCGTCGTAGTATGGCGACGTCGTTGGTATGCGTTTGTGGCGCCATCTGTTGACACGGTTGAGAAGGTGTTTGCTTCGTGTCGAATAATGTGTGGCGCCGCCACAAACACAAAAATGTATAAACTATCATTTAAGTAGTGTGAGTAGCAGTGTTTTATTTTTATTTATATTCTTCGTTTTAGTTTATTTTATTTTTAGTCTGGGCATCTTCGAAAGACCAGCGTAGCATACGTAGCATTTCTAAAGTGCTATGACACATGCTGAGAAGATACCTTTTCAGTATCATATATGCCATGTATCTTATATTATAAATGTTTTGTTTGTATGAATGTTATTTGTGATACTGAATAAATGTAAGTAAGTGTAAGTGATATTTGATTACCTATGGAAGACTCTTGGGTCGGCGTGGCCTGTATGTGGGACTCTGGCTGCCGAAGACTGGGGATGAGGATCGCGGAGAAGCCGATGACGGCTCCATGGGCGATGATGTTCAGCGCCACCCCCGCAGTCACGAAGAACTGGAAGTATCAAACGAGGAACAGGTTATGTTTTGGCAATACTGTGACAACGCAGGGAACCGCTTGATCTCCATCCCACCGATATGTGAAGTATTTTCTTTTTATACAACGTGTATCAGAAAGGTGTGGTAAAAATGAAAAGATCCAAAGTGTATCTGATCGAGATCTTGTATGTGTTCTTCATCATCATCATCATCTCAGCCAAACAGACGGCCACTGCTGGACAAAGGCCTCCCTCAAGGATAAATCATTTTGAGGGGATTTTGCCATAATCGCCACGGTGTGTTATGTGTTGTTACTAAGACATAATTGTTAACTTTATTTGTCATGCAATTGTAAATTAAATATTAATTAAAATAAAGTAGGTACAGTGCACAGAACCCTGGAAAATTATAAACATTCCCGAAAAGCATCATATGACCGATATAGTGAGGTTGTTTGTTACATGCATGCACGCAAGCACGCACGCACGCACGCACGCACGCACGCATGCATCCATTAATCCATTGCATTGTCTTGCAAGTGAACCACGGACAAACAAACAATATATCTAATACTAGTAAGGATTTTGGGCGCTAAGCTAAAGCAATCTTATCAACCTCTAATTGTTATATATATACCAACCCAATTTATCTATCTAACATATTTTTTTACTATATGACCTTAAGGAAACACGGTTATCACTAATTGCTTAGCTTCGGAGAATATATTAATTGTTTCAAGAAATCACATACTTTTCTTAAAAACAATATTATATAGTTACATTGATCTTATTATACTACATTTATATTATTGAGGAGCTCGATGGCGCAGTGGTTAACGCGCCCGGTCTGCGAGTGCTGAAGTTAAGCAACTTTCGCAAAGGCCGGCATCGGATGGGTGACCAAAAATGTATCATCTCGAGCTCCTCCGTGCTTCGGAAGGCACGTAAAGCCGTTGGTCCCGGCTGCATTAGCAGTCGTTAACAACCACCAATCCGCACTGGGCCCGCGTGGTGGTTTATGGCCCGTTCTCCCTATCCATCCATAGGGAAGGCTCGTGCCCCAGCAGTGGGGACATAAAATGAGCTGATGATGATTGATCTTATTTATGAATGTTTTTATTCTAATGGTGAGCATGCAAATAAATTATTAAATGTTTAGATTATAATAATCGGCCGCTAAGAAGATAACTCGTAATCTGGGTCAAAACAGTCGCTCACTTATAAGTTTCAATCACATTCAATTGTTTGATTAAAGAACTATAAACGATTTAAGAGATAAGACAATTTCAAGTTTAGTTCAAACACTGCAGACGCTTAGCCTACTGTGTTCCACTGCTGGGGCACATTCCTTACTACATAAACAAATAAGAGAAAAAGAAGAAGAAAAATATTTATTACCAACATAACATGAAATAATAAAAAAAGCAGACAGTATACACACAAGAGAAAAAAAATTAATACCTTAACAAAAAGGAAATACACATTGACCACACAAACACAATTAACACAAAAACAAATAGGTAAATAATTGTTAGGATCCTGTAAACAAGATTATTGTATTCGGTTTGCTCAACACTTTTGTTACTATAAGATAAGTTAAAGATAAGATAGCCAGTGCCTCACTAGTTGAGGATCCCGGGTGAAGTGCGCTTCCATAAATTGGCCTTATGAGATCAAGGCACTGTGCTTACCCGTAATAATATTATTTTTTAAACTATTTTATGTCTACTAAAATCTTTTATCGTTTTTTGTTTTTGTTGTGGAATCAACCTGGTACCAACCAACCAAGCAGCATTGTTCAGGATCGATATTAAGGACCTAAGAACAGTGCCCTGATTCTCGTAACAAAAACCGTAACGACATACGTAGATTTATATTTGTCTTACGTGTCGTGTCGTGGTGCATCAGAACGGAATAAAAAGAAACTAAATAGTACTAAGCCATTACGACGCACCACAACACTCTAGTATAAACGTTTCCATACTAAATGTATGAAACTGATTCCATTCTGATGCATCACGACACGACACGTCAGACAAATATAAATCCACCTTAAGGCGAAGGGTAAGGCACACTAGCGCCGCTAATGGATTTAATTTGATAATTGCTAAACTGGATTTTTTTTCAAACATTGCGGACCTTCCGACACTGGGCAAACATTTAATAATTGTGCACTACTTTTAGGTTTGTTTTTGTATTCATTCGCTAACACCAACAGTGGCCATTGTTTGTGAATAAATGCGATAGCCCGTTTTGTGAATAATCCACGCAACAAAAAGTAGTGCACAATTACTAAATAAATACTATGGATGCTTTCCTGTTGTCGGACGGTACGCAATGTTTAAGAAAAGATCCGGTCCGTTAGTAATTGTCAAATTATCAATTGGTGGCGCTAGTGTGCCTTACCCTTCGCCTTAAGTCGTTGAAACCGTTTTCATACTAACATCCGATTTTAAAGTCGTTCAAACGAGGTTCGAACGAGTTGAAAATAGGCTCAATTAACGGATGGGAATACAAAAATGATTTCAAATTTGATCAAAGGGTATCAAGGATTAAGTCGCTACGATATCGTTAAATTTTTAGTTACAAGAATCAAGGCACTGAAGCTTCACGGTCTTAGAAATTAGACATATTAGCAAACGCTTTCGCTCAGTTCGATAGAACGGTCTTAAACTCTGATCATAGTCTTAAAATAGTTAAAATGTATAGTTACGTAGCAGCAGACAATCTGTCACTAAATTATAACTCACCGCGCTCATCGCTCATTGAAATGTCAATCTGCTAGAACTATTGAAAGAAATATATTACTTTTTATAAAGTTTCATTTTGTTTAGTTAAGTAACTAAATATTTAAAATTATTATGATGTAATATTCATAATATTTATCTAAATATTTTAAAAGAGCGTACGAATTTTTTTCCACTAATAAGTTATTATTTTTCTGACATGTTCAAACATAGTTTAGCTAGGTCAAACAGACATGCTAGACCTCTCTGGGTCGAATGCTAGTATATAGTATAGTGAAAAAGACAATTTAAAAATTAGTTTATTTTATAAGAAAGCATTTAGCCTTTATCTCATCTGATGTAGGTAGACTCAATAGCCGAGGTATGAACAGGCTATCTTAACTCTTACTGACGCAGAGGACAATGCTATTAACATTGATGTTATGAAGAGATAGATGGTGATAGCTATACAGCCAGATGGCTTAGGTCTAGGTCTAGTCTAGGTCTGAAACTGAAGTAGAATTAACTATATTGTGTCATACAAAGGCACAATATATTTCTTTCGAGAGATAAGAGTGTTAAATGTTACCTCATCGTTCAGGAGACTGGTCAAGTTTATAAAATGTAGAACTTACTTAAAGTAAAGCTTTCCGGGACACGCTAGGTCTTCATCTATGCTGTTGGCATTGTTGATATGACGACACACAGATAAGACCGTAATAGCTAACCAGGCGGACTTAAAGCAAGCCCTATCATCTATCCAACAAGCAGATATATCCGGCCGTCACATGGAGCTTAACGAAAACGAGAATTTGTATGGCCAAATTTTAACTCTCCTCAAATGTCAAATGAAACTCACACTAGGCACCCAGTTCCTTACACAAGCTATCATATCCGTATATTCGATTACGTTTACGAATACGAAAATTAGTATGGCATTGAAGCAGCGCCTCCTGGCGACATACGAGTAGAGTTAAAATTTTGCCATACAAATTTTCGTTTTCGTTAACGCGATCGATAACGAATGATACTCGTACTTGGCACCCTAAATTTTTGTAAATCTCAAGATATCCAAATGCGTGTGATGACGCAAACAAACACACACAATACCACAGTAGGTAGCCACAACAAAGTTGGCACTGATGATCATTATTGCAATATGAATTTCAGTGCCAAGCAAGTCGAGTAAATTTTTACTCTGCGATTTTACAGCTGTAAAAACTACGTTTTCTTACCACAATTATTTATATATTTTATATGCACAACTTGCAAATAACACTTAGCAAAATACAAAAACACATGTAGCTTATATAAACGCACTTACTTGTCTTAAAAAACATATTTTAGGGTTCCCAGTCTTCGTAGCGTCCATGTTTTTCAAATGGCCATGTCACTCGCGTCGCTGCCACTCGACAACTCAAAGACGTATGGCACAACTACCAATATCTCATTTGGAGATATTCACAAGATAATACAAACAGATTAGATAAAAACCGATTGTTTGTCACCGCTCAGGTTTTGCACTGATATATCGTGTAAGTAGCGATTGCCGATTCATCTGTCAATCGTGGCGATAAGGAAATCGGTTACCATCTCTGCGAGTACCTATTGTTTAGGTACATATATGGTAAGTAATTAGCTACCCATGTTGTTTGTAGTTATAAATTGTGAATTGAATAGTTTACGTGAAGACATGTTTTGACGAGTGCAATAGCATTGTTTTATTTTGGATTTTTCTCCGTTCGTTCGATAAATCAATGGAATACATTTTACATTTATGCAACGTAACTTTTAGTTTACCTAAACAAAACCTGACAGCCGTTTAACTAGTGATTTCTAGGAATATCGTTATTTTATTATATCTCCAGTTTTTATAACGTTATTTGCACGCGGGTTTGATTCGAAAAATACTTGTCAAGTATTATTGCATACGTACTTAAAATTACGTTACATGACTCAACAATATGGGTTCCTTTAAACAAGGTGTGAAGAAGCTAGTGAGGCACTATCCTGATAAGATAAGATAAGATAAAATTAGATAGGGTATTATATAAAAAAAATGCATACACTAACTTTCAACGCCTCCAACTTTATATTTATTTAAAAAATCTTTTCCATGCTAACATTGCTTGGAAGATATCACGCTTTGCGATTATTTAGCCGCCTTTTGTATGAATACCAAAATATATATTAATATTAACATGTAGCAGCTGCTATATACATGTGATAATTACCTAACTTTATAATAATTGATTTTCTACTATATGTGGACAGCGAAATTGTTGATATGTTTTTTTTTGAGAGATTGTCGATTGCCTCAGATGGCTTTTTCAGTTTCACCGGGATTTGGTTGATATGTATATGATATAATGTTCGCTTTCGTTAACTTCATCGCTAAATGAGCAGACGGTTAATCCGGACTTTACAACCGTCGAATAGCCTTAACAGCAAGGCTTAGGATAAACCGAGGTGTTAATCTCATAAGATAAACACGAGATTTAAGGTCGTCTAACACGATAAAAATAACTCTGTCAATCTTGAATGTCATGGACGAAAGAAAGAGATTAATTACAATGTTATTTTACCATAGTATATCTGATAAATGGTTCAGTATAAATAATGTCATATTGCTAATGATAAGATTACGTGTATTGTACCATGGTTAAATACTTTCACTTAGAGTGATTACTAAATGCAATCAGATTGATGTTTATTTATATTTAATATTTAATTTTGTAATTTTATTTGTAATTTTATTTTGTAATTTTTTTTGTAATTTTATACTATTTTATTACTACGCTGAGGTATGAACTACTATGTCTGAAATAAATGTTTGAATTGAATTGAATTGAATTATTTCTAGTCCTATGTTATAATCGCATTTAGTTTTATCATTGTATTCTTTTCAATATATGTAGTTTTAGATGGCGTTTGTGGTACATATTTATTAAAACTAAGGCAGGACGTCTGTAATGTTTCTGGTCATAACAGCAGGTAGACGCCTGTCAGGGTGCTCGCATCCTCCCACCTGTATCGCGATCATAGGCTAGTTAGTAATTTAAAAGGAGTATGTACTTTAGCAGTCGTTAACAACCACCAATCCGCCCTGAGCCCGCGTGGTGGTTTATGGCCAGTTCTCCCTATCCAAAGAGAAGGTTCGTGCCCCAACAGTGGGGACATAAAAAATGAGCTGATGATGATGACGAGCAATTGGCGATAATGTAACTGCTAGTCACATTTGAAAGAGGAAAGGTATAATGGCGTGAGCATTAAACACGCGAAATATATAAAAATATGAAAGAACCAAAGGCGCTTTGTGCCGACACCACCCGACCCTTTACATTGACACGTCGTCGCGTCGCGCCAGGACGCCTAGTAACTTTTATTAGTAATTTAACCACATTAACGAAAACGAGAATTTGTATGGCAAGGTTTACTCTCATCATTTGCCACCAGAGGGCGCTGCTTCAATACCATACTATTATTGTTGTTGTTAACGTGAACGTGACCAAATAGCAAATAAAACTCGCACTAGGCACCCAGTATGATGCCTAATGTTTTATGGATAGAGATAGTTAGGTCACCATTGATGTCCACGTGTCAAAGTTATTATAGGTACTGCTGTTTGCTTAAATTTAATGATTAAATACACAGACGTTTTTGGGCCCAGACACAATAGAATTCAATTGTTCTGTGGTAACCAGGGCGCTCCAGTCGTTGATTAGACATCAGATAAAATACTTTTTGAGGAAATAATTTTCGAAAATACTCTTACAGCGAGATAAGTACCACTAGCGACATCTACCGACGGCTGGCGCCAACTTATAGTATCATGCTTTTTGAGCAGCGTAGCAGGCCAGCAGCCAAGCGTAGCATTCGTAGCGAGTAAATAGCATTGGATGAGTATGAGGAATAATACTTCGTGAACAAAGCAAGATCAGCCAGCATTCATATTCTATTCATATTATATTAAAAAAACACGTTTATTCGTGGTTTTCATGTAACTCTTTTTTAAAAGATTATGTGCATTAAGAATAGTTCGTAGCGTCCGTAGCGTACAGTGAAATGTTTGTAAAACAAAGTATCCACTATTTTTTCTGTGTAAATATCGCGTATCAGCCAGTTGTTATTTTACCATCCGCACGAAGTAGGGAGAACCGTCTAGAAACATCGCAACACAGTCGACGTGCGTGCGAAAGAGACAACAAGTTTTGTGTGATTTTCTATGCAAGGGTCGAAATGGATGGTATCTGCGAGAACTTTCTATTCTACCCTTAACGTTATTTTTTTTCTATTATGCTAACAAATACGATAGTGCCGTTTTTCTATGTAGAATGTTGCTCCGCTCAACTATGACTATTATTTTAATTATTGTCATGCATGGGGGGGTAATAAAATAGTACATATCACCTATTCACTGACGAATTAATAACTTAGTGTATATTTTACCACCGCGAAAATAGATTTAGGTAGATTATCTCCATTCTCGCGGGTCCTATTACAACCCGATAGTAAGAATGTGTCGAATTTACAACGAATTATTATCCATTAGTAATAATTCTACTTTGGATATTTTTGAACCGAAACCTTACCTTTTTAAACGGATGACTAAACAGCTTTTGGATAGCTAAGATAGTGTGGTTATAAGTACCTATGCTGTGGTGGACTGTATTTTTGTTCAATTAAAAACTCTTCTTCGATGTATTTAGTGTCTTCTTTATTTCCCAGGTTACAATTGAATACTGAACGTTGAACATGATTCTCATACAAAACTGCGCTACTTATATCCGATTTGGACGTATGGCAACTAGCGACGCGTTGACATAGTTGATATTGCGACTATTACCAATCCCATACTAACTAGACAAACAAATTAAGTGAACTTTAACGTGATTGGCTAATTCATGTTTAGACGTGTTTCGACAAGATCAAACCTAACTTTAACAAATCGTACTTAGCGCTTTACATGTACTTATTCCTACATTAAGTTTACAAACAAAATAATATCAAAATAATCAAATTCTCTTATGCTATGTATGTCTAAACAAATTAAACTCGGCGTCCTCAACATCCTCCCCCCGGCGCAGCTTGCGAAGCCTCTTCTACCGGGAGCACGACGAGTTTGCTGACTGGCCTCTTGAAGACTCCTGTCTTTGTCTTCACATCTGCTATCCGGATGCCGCCGTCTGGTCCTGGGTAGGTGCCTTCCACGATGCCCATAGGCCATACGTTTCGTGGTAGCGTGTTATCGGCCACTATTACGACGTCTCCAACTTGTATGGGTCGCCGTTCGTTGTCTCGTGGCTCGCCTCGCGGTATCAGTGAAGGCAGATACTCGCGTAGCCAGCGTTGCCAAAAGTGGTCGGCTAACGCTTGGCTGGCTCTCCATGTTCTTCGGTCCGCTTCGTCACAGGGTCCCGTCGTAGGTAGTCCATTTGATGATCCCAACAGAAAATGGTTGGGGGTGAGCGCCTCTGGATCGTGGGCACTCACACTGACGTGGGTCAGCGGTCGGGCGTTGATAGAGAACTCTGCTTCGGTCAATAGCGTTCTCAGAACCTCTTCGGCGGGTGCCTTTTCTCGCAGCGTAGCGGTGAGTGCGACTTTCACTGAGCGCACCAACCTTTCCCAGGCGCCGCCTTGATTTGGCGCTCCGGGCGCTATGTAACGCCACTCCATGCGGTGTAGGTACCCCTCTTCTTTTAATATGGGTGCCCACTCGGTGTACGCTGCTCGTAGCTCTTGATCGGCTCCACGAAAGTTCGTAGCGTTGTCGGAGTACATAAGCTTTGGCCATCCTCTTCTTGCCGCCATCCGTCGTAGTGCCATCACTGCAGAGTCTGTGGTGAGTGATGAGACGAGCTCGATGTGCACGGCGCGTGACGTGAGGCACGTAAACAGTGCGCCCCATCTTTTCTCTCGCCGGCGTCCGATCTTCACCATCATTGGCCCAAAGTAATCCACCCCGCAGTTAGTGAACGGGCGATGGAAAGGGTCAAGGCGAGCGCGTGGCAAATCTCCAGTGGCCGGTGCTCTCGGTCTGGCTTTTCGTACCCGACAGAGTGCGCATTCCTTTTCTATAGCGCGTACTGTGGGTCTCAAATGTATTATCCAGTAGCGTTGTCGCAGGTCGTTAGTTACGCGTTCTCTGTTTGCGTGACCCGCGCCGCAGTGTTCTTTCAGAACGATCAGTCTTGTGATGCGGTGCCGTCCGTCCATAATGATTGGCGTCTTCATATTGTCGGGCGCGGTAGCAGCTTGAATGCGGCCGCGTACTCTTAAGATGCCATCTTCTAACACCGGGTCGAGCTGAAAGAGGCGACTTCCTCTAGTGATTGGTTGAGCAGTCTTTATCTTCTTCATCTCATTAGGGAAGCTATCTTCTTGTGCTTGCTTGATGAGCTCTTGTTCCGCTCGTTCTATATGCCGGTATTCCAATCCGGTGGCCCTGTGTCGACATATGTCAATAAACGCCAACACTCGCGCAGTCGCTCGTACTAACGTTTCATACTTAGAGAAGCGAGTCGGGTCCGGTATCCAGCTATCCCGTCTTGGTTCCACTTCTGTCGTGTGTAGAACTTCTTGCTCTTCATCTTGGTTGTCGTCTATGCGTTCGAGGGGCCATTCGTCTTCACGTTGATATAGGAAGCGTGGTCCCTGAAACCATCGATCGCTCGTACTTATACGACCGTTGGTCATTCTCGTGGCGTCGTCCGCTACGTTTTCTGTTGTTGGTAGCCATCGCCATTCTTCTTTATGGGTGAGTTCCGCCAGTTCGCCGAGTCGATGCGCCACGAATGGTGTGTAGCGTCGAGCGTCGTTGCGCACCCAATGAACTACTGTAGTGGAGTCAGTCCAGTACACGGTTCTTGTTATTGTACTTCTGTGTTCCTTCTTGATTTGATCAGCAAGTCGCGCTCCGATGATTGCTGCTTGTAGCTCCAACCGTGGTATTGTTTGTGTGCGTTGTGGTGCCACTTTAGCTTTGGCGGCCACTAGCACGACTTTAACTTCGCCGTTGCTGTAGACGATTCTCCAATAGGCCACGGTTGCGTAGGCTTGTTCGCTTGCGTCGCATAGTACGTGTAGCTCCATTTGTTCGTAGGTTCCCGGCGAGTAGCATCTTGGAATTTGCAGGCTTGCAATTTCTTCGAGCTGCGATAACCACGCCGTGAATAGCTCTTGTGCTTCTGCCGGTACAGGTTCGTCCCACGATGTCTTCAGTCGCCATAGACTTTGCAAAATTATCTTCGCTCTGATGGTGAAGTGACTCAGTAGGCCCAGCGGATCGTATATAGACATGACCGCGCTGAGAGCCTCTCTCTTCGTTGGTGCACGCTGCCGACTTCGAACTTCCACTGGAACTCTGTTCATTGAAGTGTTGAATCCCAGTTCGTCTTTTTCAGCGTTCCACATCAGACCGAGGATCTTACTCTCTTGCTGATCTCCCCCCAGTCGCATAGGTGAGGTGGCGTATAGTTCCGTGGGCACGTCACGCAATGCTTCGGTGTCGCTTGCGCTCCATTGTCTCAAAGTGAATCCCGCCGCTGCATGTACCTTCCTTGTTTCATTTATTGCAGCCCGAGCTTCTTGCTTTGTTTCATAGCTGGCAACGAAATCATCCATGTAGTGATTTTTCGTTATTGCTTCTAATGCCCGTGGATACTCTTCGGCGTGTCGCTCTGCGTTGTGGTTGCGAACGAAGTGCGCCATAAATGGAGAGCTTGCTGCGCCGAATATCATACTGGTCATCTTGTAATGTCGAGGTGGACTTGTGCGATCTTCCCCTCGCCATAAGAACTGTTGGGCCGGTTGATCTTCAACACGTATCTTGACCCGTAGGAACATTTCTTGAATATCTGCTGTGACGGCGATGGCTTTCTCCCGGAAGCGAAATAGTATTCCGGGCAGCGATAGCAGCAGATCAGGGCCCTCCAGCAGCAGGTCATTGAGGCTCACGCCGTTACATCGTGCCGCTGCGTCGAACACTAGCCGTTGTTTGCCTGGCTTGTTGGGGTTGTATACGGCGAAGTGTGGTAGAATCCAGCAGTGAGTGCTGTTCATCTCCGATCCGTCGCATGGCTCCGCGTACCCCTTCTTAAGAAGATTTTCTATTTGAGCAGTGTATTCGACAGCGAATTCTGGCGAGGCGTCCATCTTCTTCTCAATGTTCTGTAATCTTCGTAGTGCCGCGTGGTAGCTTGGTGGCGTGGTGACCTTGTCTTGTCGCCATGGTAAGCCAACTTCATAGCCGTCATCAATTTTCTTAATTGTGTTCTGTACTATCTTCATTGCGCGCTGGTCCGCCTCACTGATTCGTGGTTCCCGTGCGACGCCCAGTGCTTCTATCTTGAAGTGAAACTCCACTAGATCATGAAGCTGTTTGTCGTGCCGCTCTCTTGCATCGCTGTGCCGATCGGGCTCGTAGAGATGAAGCACGTTCTCATTCTTCATAATCATGTTGCGTGGTACGGTTCCGTGCACCACCCAGCCGAGTTGCGTCTTTGAGGCAGCCGGTTCGTTGGGGCCACCGATTCTCAGTTCCCTGGAGACAATACTTTCCCAGTGATCGGTTCCCACCAAAAGGCCTGGACGCGCTCTCTCGTAACATATTTCTTCTTGCTTCAGATCTTGAAGGTGCTTATGTTGCAATAATTCTTCTGGAATTGATTGTTGATGCAACTTTAAATTCTTCATTGTTCTCGCTTTCAATTGGTATGCGTGATCTTCCTGCTTGCCGCGAACTTGCACGGTGACGAGCTTGCTGTTGTTCTGTATTTGCCTCATATTGACGCCATGGAGATGTAGCGGATGTGCAGGTCCTTCCGCACCGACTTGTTTGGCCAGATCCTCGTCGATTAGAGTGATTGTAGCCCCTTCATCCAGCAGCGCGAAAGTGTTCACCTCCCCCCGTGGTCCACCGATGACAACAGGGCACATCTTCAGAAGAACGGCACGTGGTCCGGCAGCTTTGGTGGTAGCTACCGACAACACGGCCTCGTTGCTCGTTGTTGCTTGTTCTTGTGTTGCGGTTGCGGGCTTCTCTTCTTTTTCATAATGAAGCGACGAATGGTGTGGACGTTTGCATTGTCTCACGCCGCATGGCTTGGCGCGACAGCTGCTCCGCCGGTGCTTGTGATGAGCGCACTTGAAACATACTTGCTTTTCTTTTAAAAAGTCCCATCGCTGTTCAGTCGTCATCTCTTTATACTTCGGGCATTGATGTAGTATGTGCGCTTGACCGCAGCTCAGGCACGAATCTTGCACTTCTTCCACGTTGTACACGTTGTTAGCCTTCTTCCTTGGCATTGCAATTGCTGCAGCAGGTCGAACTTCTCTTCTTATGTTCGTTGCATTCGTTGATGGAGGAGCGTATGTGTATCGCAACGCTCGGTCCGCCTCTTGCATTAAGAATCGCGAAAGCATCACGATCTCTGGTTCCGCCGTCCCTTCATTTTCGTAAGCGTAGTCACACCAACGTGATCGGATGTGCGGGCTCAGCTTATCCAGCACCTCTCTTGCCAGTAGAGGATTGTAGAGGTACCCCCGACGATCGATTGTCTTCAATACGCAGATGGTGTTTTGTAACCGCACGGCGAACTGATTGAGGTCAGTTGCTGATGATGATGGTTTCGGCGTCTTCCTTAACTCTTCCATGGCTCGATCGATGATAACTTCAGGTCGTCCGAAGCATTGTTCTAATGTTCTCATAATGACGTTCGGATTGGTGGCCGTATGTAGCAGTGCTAACACGACGTCTCTAGCTTCTCCCTTAAGGCAGCTTCTCAACCGTTGTACGTTCTCAGCGTCAGATATGTTGTACATTCTTGTGCTATCTTGCATCGCCGCTTTGAATGGTAGCCACTCGTTGATAGCCCCGGAGAAAATAGGTAGGTCCATACTTCGTGTTCTAGGCCGCACCATCTTCTCTAAAGTTTCTGCCAGTCGATCGATTCCGCTCCTTGTTCGTGATGGGGTATGTGATGTTGTTTCTCTAGGTGTTTCGAAGCGTAGTTGTCGAACATCTTCTTTTTGGTTGCCTTGCACTTGTAGCCATTCATCAACTCGCTGGCGCTCTTCCTCCTTTGAGACGCGTCGAACCGGTTCATCGTGGACGCTATCGTCATCCTCTTGAATGGCCGATACTTCGGCGGCAAACCTCTTCTTTATTAAATCGGCTTCCAGTTCCAATTCCTTTCTTCTTATGGACGCTAGCTTCTCAGCGGCTTCTAATTCCGCCAGTCGCATTCTCGTAGTAGCGCTTGCCGTAGATCGATGCGAGCGCACAGAACGCGTCGGTGACGGGACGCGACGCCGTTCCTTTTCTTCCATACTGGGACCAGCCTTATGAACCATGGTGCCCCCTGGATTCGCCTTGCTTTGCCCCTGGTCTACATGTCTCGACGCAGGTGAAGCAGGTGCTTCCAGTGAGAGTCGCCGTATTCGCTCAATTTCAACGCGTTGCATCTCTTGACGCCTTTGCTCTTCCAGCTCCGCTATATCACCTTGACTTCTTGTGACAACCATTGCGATCGGCTAATGGCAACGAAGATTGTAGCTAGACGTCTTGATAGCAGCTCCAAACGTTGATAAAATATTCAGTACCGTAGACGACGAAGGCTTGAATATTTTCTCTTGAATATTTTCTTTCTTCAAAATATTCCTTGAGATCCGGCTTCTCGATGGACCATAATGTGGTGGACTGTATTTTTGTTCAATTAAAAACTCTTCTTCGATGTATTTAGTGTCTTCTTTATTTCCCAGGTTACAATTGAATACTGAACGTTGAACATGATTCTCATACAAAACTGCGCTACTTATATCCGATTTGGACGTATGGCAACTAGCGACGCGTTGACATAGTTGATATTGCGACTATTACCAATCCCATACTAACTAGACAAACAAATTAAGTGAACTTTAACGTGATTGGCTAATTCATGTTTAGACGTGTTTCGACAAGATCAAACCTAACTTTAACAAATCGTACTTAGCGCTTTACATGTACTTATTCCTACATTAAGTTTACAAACAAAATAATATCAAAATAATCAAATTCTCTTATGCTATGTATGTCTAAACAAATTAAACTCGGCGTCCTCAACATATGCCTATGGCTTTCTTAGTTCGTTCGTAGTTTTATAAATTGATACTTATTTTTTATTGTAATTTACTTTATCCTGAAAATCATAAATGATGTATCAACATTAGCAGGATACAGTCTAGCACTAAACTAAATGTTAATTTGTTTGTTTTTCAATGATTATTATCTGTTTTGTTGTCCAAATAGGTAAATAAAAAAATAAATATATATAAAAATTCAAGACCAAAATGGTAACAATTAATCGTTACAAAAACCGACAAAGGAAAGTTCCGGAGTGCGTATTGTGAGTTTTGTTTAGTACTAAGTATCCATACGATCGAGTGAGTATACACTCGATTACGGAAAACGTTGCATGGCAAAATGTTAACTCTTCTCGTGGTACAAAGAGATTCAAGTAAGTAAGTAGTTAAATGTCTTTGTCGTGGTATGTCGCCACCGCCAGGCAGCGCTGCTTCAATGCCACACTAATTTTTGTTTTCGTTAATGTGATCGAATGTCAAATTTTAACCTGTCATCTGCCGCGAGCACTGATCAGTGCCATAAACAATTAAAATTCTATTGTGTCTGTATATATCTACAGCTTCATGGTCTGTATTTACGGTAGATGACAGGTTATGAAACACACTAAGCACACAAATCAACCATTTGCAAATTGGTACCTATAGCACCGCGAAAATAGATTTAGGCAGATTATCTCTATTCGAGGGTATAGAAATTCAAGACCTAAAGGGGAACAATTATTTGTTACAAAATCCGACAAAGGAGACTTTTTCCAGAGTAAAGGTAATATTACTTATACTGTGGTAAAAGTCAATTAAATATGATAGAATAGAATAGAAAAAATAGAATAGAAATTATTTATTGTATAACTGTGTACAATATAGTTCTTAACAAGGTTCTTAAATAATAAATAGTACCAACAGTTTATCCATTTCGGAAGTACAATGTGTTTTGTGAATAATACCTATTTATCAGCATGGTATTCGTTTAAATTATAATAGGCCTTGTGTATGAACCATGCTCTAAAACTTTTTTTTTTAAATATTACCTTCTAACTTTTTTAACTCTACCGGCAACGTATTATATATTTTAATTGCACTATTAAAGGCTCCCTTGAGGAACATTACATTATTGCTTTGTGGTACACATAAATCAAATTAATATTTTGTGCGAATATTTAAAAAAAAAATGGGATCAGTGGATACGAAAAGTTTTGTAGTATCTAGTTTTTTTATTTTATTTAACCGTCTCAGTGGTGTGGTTGGAGCACCAGTCTCGGATCCCGGGTCCGATTTCTAGCGGGGGATAGGTTCACAACGCCATTCCGCAATACATTTTACCTCTTTATATTTCACCAATGACTTCTAATATAACTTATGCGTAAAAAGCCGATAGTTATTTACTGCTAACAATCGAAATACCCTTTTTTATTGAACAAACTTTTTATTTCAACGTAGGTAGTTCACTGATCAAATAGACCTGCGGTTATAATGACTTATTATAGGTAGGGTAGTGACACCGTGCGCGACAGGTATCAGTGATCGAGGCTTTTTTCCGTTATCATTAGAATTGGAGGTCAGCAACTGATGTTTGACTTAAGAAACAATTCAGTCCACTTGTTTTCTAGCGGTGAGCCTGTAAAATTCTAGCTGTATAGTAAAGTAATAGCATAGCTGTGCCCGCGGTTTCACCCGCTTAAATATTTTTCCGTTTTTGCAACATTTTTCATTGCTGCTCCACTCCTATTAGTCATAGCGTGATGTAATATAGCCTATAGCCTTCCTCAATGAATGGACTATTCAACACAAATATAATTTTACAATTCGAACCAGTAGTTCCTGAGATTAGCGCGTTCAAACAAACAAACAAACTCTTCAGCTTTATAATATTAGTATAGAAGTATTGATTTTTTGGCGACGATAACTAGTGTTGAACAATAGGTTACTGTGTTGAACACTGGTGACACGCATTACCCTTTTTTTAACCTGGAAACTTAGAAAGTAAATTCGCGCGCTCATTTTGAAGCACCTTTTTTGGAGCCAGATATGGCTCCAAACGCCGAGTTTTCAATGTATACTATGCAGTTACAAGGGTAAGTACGTGTGCGTGCGTGTCGCCGAGCGCAAGCAATCGTCACGAAAGTGTGAATCGCTTAATAGTACTTCACTTTTGACAGAGCGCTTGTATGAAGACTATCTTTCTATTGGAAAAAACACTTTAGCTATTGAGAAAAAAGACAAATCAAAAGTATCAATTATAAAAACAAATAAGTACTTACTTAATTTCAAAAAGTTAAGAAGCTGTAGGTAAGCTTATTTATCTAGACTTCGACAAAGCAAACGGCATTGCACAGGTATAAAGTATTTTAAACCTAATGACAATGGACTCATGACATATTTTATGTTAACCTTTCGTCGGACGTGACGCCGCACCATTTTTTCGCTGCACTAAACACTTACGAGCATTGTTTTTGTTCGTACGACCGGCTGTTTATACTTACGGGTTCGTGGGTTAGGCCCCCGGTGTGTGATGCCCTCGCCCGTGGTGGAGGCACCCGATTTTCAATTATAACAGCCGACTTTGTCGTAATAAAAGTTATTTGTACCAGATACAGTCAACAACAAAATGTTTCTGAACTAAATAAGTAATTTAATTCCACTGTAAAATTTCATGTAATTAATTATCTGATTATGTAGGTATTTTTTAACTAACAAAATATTAGACTTTATTATTGTCTTTGGTTGTTGTTACAGTTTATTTCCTTAAAATACATTATTTTGTAAGTACCTTTTCCAAACGAACCGTCCGACTAAACTGGATTTAGGCAAAAGCCAGATCGCTTTCTTCGCTATCTCTTTCGCGCAAAGGATTGAAAACAATAGAGTTCAGGTTAACGGACACATTGACAATAGTGAAATAGCGATGGACACTATTTCTACCCCCTTAGCACAGAACGACGACTCCAGTTACATTTCTGAGAAGCTAAAGAAACAGAGACGATCATCTTAAAGATATTTGAAATGTTTACGACGTGTTTTGGTTTTTTTTATCGTCATTTGAAGCTGACCTTGTTACAACATAGAAATAAAAATGCGTTCGTTTGGAATAAATTGATTGTTACAAACATATAAAAAAAAATACACAGATTTCGCAGTCCCCGCAAGAATCGGAGCATTGAAAATGAATACCTACAACAATTTACGAAAAAAAACATTTTTTTTTTAAATAACACAATTCCAACTTGAATGCACTTTTCGCCTGCATCCGCATCTTTTAACACCATTACCATGACGATCGGTCAATAATCAAAGAAGCTACATCACTTTTTATATACGGAAATACCCATTTTTCTACAATACCAAATCTAAAGGGGTGGTCCCTACAGGTCACAATTATTAACCGATTCTCAAAATTTTTTCGCCATTTGTAGCTAAACTAATACCGTAGGACCCTTTTTTAATTTTTTCTTTAGTCGGTTTTTTTTTAAATATTTACAATTTAGCATACAAACACCCTTCAAAAAACCCGTTTTTTTACATTTTTCAAAATTCCAAAAAAGGTTTCCAGCCGATTTTCAAAATTCAAACGCTCACATGTGTCTTGATAAATTTCTCAACTCTTGTTACTATTTTCATTTCGATTCTCTCAAAATCCTCGGAGCTATGGCCAAAAATACGTCTCAGGCGATTTGCATCTGATAAGCATTTTCAATGGTAAAAATCAACACACTTAAATATACAGGGTCACTTTTTTATCACCGTCCAAACCTTCTGAGATGACTCCCGTGATACAAACGAACAACTATTACTATTGGACCAACTCCCTAACTTGAAAATAATATTTAGCTGTTCCATACAAAACATCAATATTCATTCGACCAAAATGTATGGAACAGCTGAATTTTATTTTCGAGTTAGGGAGTTGGTCCAATAGTAAGAGTTGTTCGTTTGTATCACGGGAGTCATCTCAGAACTTTTGGACGGTGATAAAAAAGTCAACCTGTATATTTACCCCCTTATTCATAAAAACAATTTAAGCATTAAGTACTTAGTTAAATATTGTTTTGTCAACGTCACCCAAATGTAATTTTGAATTTGAGAAAAAGAGACAAAACAATGATTAACTAAATTATGCCTAAATAGTTTTTATGAATATGGGGGTTAGAATTTAGATAGAATTTCGATTCCCGCTCATGGATTTTTTTAAACACTTTGTTTTTTTTTTCAAATTGTTATTTATTCACACGTAAAATTTTAAATAACCGTAATCATTAATAATATTAATTTATTTGATTGCACATAGTAGCGCTATCGCTTTTATTAATTGCAACATATTTTACAGGGTGCGTCGTTCGAGTTTCATTCGCCATGGATCACCCTAACTAAACGAAACCTTGGTATAGTATTGAAGCAGTATCTCCGGAAAACGAGAATTAAATAATTTAATTAACTTATTAATTAAATTAACGTTTCGTTAACGTGATCGAATGCAAATAAAACCAGCACTATTATAAGCACCCAGATGCCCTTTGCTCAAAGCTCTTTTACCGAGCATCATCATCATCATCAGCTCATTTTATGTCCCCACTGCTGGAGGACGAGCCTTCCCTATGGATGGATAGAGAGAACGGGCCATAAACCACCACGCGGGCCCAGTGCGGATTGGTGGTTGTTAACGACTGAAAGACTTACGAGACTGAACGCACGCTGCTGCTACCGATCCGATCCAAAACCCTCGGAGAATCTAGTAGAGCTCGGGGACACGCACTAGTGCGTGATGCCGTTCCCTCTAGGAAACCTCAGAAGGTGATTTGTTTCACACGGCTTGAGGGACCCTTTACGTTCCTCGCCGCCCCCAAACAAGCCCGGTGAAGCTGAAAATGCCGTCTGAGGCAATCAGCAATCTCTCTCCAAAAAAAAAAGCATGGTCATTTTCTAAAAGCGTCTTTAACCGAACGTATATAACCGTAGCCGTCGTAGCATTCGAAGCAAAAATAGTATAGAATATTAAAAATACTATTTTTGCTAAAAAGGTAAAATGAAGATTTGGAAAAATAAAAAAGCTTAAAAAATTTGCAAACTCAAAAACAGTAACATAAATTATGATTGATGTTACTGTTGTTGATCTACGAAAATATATTGAAAGTTTGCAAATTTTTTAAGCTTTTTTATTTTTCAAAATTTTCATTTTACCTTTTGATCACAATGATCAAGTTAATGAAATTGCGAAATGTATGCAAATTGTATGCATGTGTGAAAATTTTTAGCCATTTCTAGCCATTTGATTGAACAAAGCCTTCCAATAAAATGTCTAGTTTAGTATTTATTATGGCGTTCAAAACATTCAACATTTCGGCCGGCTAATAGCCACTGAAACATTAAGTTAGTATGTTTCTCCGCCACCCACCGCGGTGCTAGCTTCGTCGTTTTGTTTACAAGATGGCGTGAACAGCTGGTGTTCTTTTACGTTTTAGATTGTGTTGTCGTGACAAAAATCAAAATAAGTTCCCAGTGCTATTAGGAAGTAAAATGAAGATACAAACAATGGAATATACAAGTGATTCTGAGTGATGATGATTTAAATTTCAAATGGAGCTCGATGGCGCAATGGTTAACGCGCCCGGTCTGCGAGTGCTGAGGTTAAGCCACTTTCGCAAAGGCCGGTCATCGGATGGGTGACCAAAACTTTATCATCTCGAGCTCCTCCGTGCTTCGGAAGGCACGTAAAGCCGTTGGTCCCGGCTGCATTAGCAGTCGTTAACAACCACCAATCCGCACTGGGCCCGCGTAGTGGTTTATGGCCCGTTCTCCCTATCATTAAATAGGGAAGGCTCGTGCCCCAGCAGTGGGGACATAAAATGAGCTGATGATGATGATGATGAAATTTCAAACAAAATTTTGAAGACAAATTACTTAATCACGTATTCATCATCAAGGTAATTTTATTGTAACTTTCACGGATATTCTGCTATTGTACCCATGTGAATAACAAACATTTATATAGCTATTTAACTAGTATTTTCTATTCCTTTTAATAGATCATGATCTCTTGTAAATTGATATCTAACCAGTTAGCTGAGCTGTACAGAGTGCCTAGTGTTTTCACAAGTCGGGCCAAGCAAGTCACATTTCAGAACACGGTTTCAAAAAAGTATTTATTATCTGTCGATGTTCGCGATAGCGCAATAGTGTGGCCGTAGCATTATGTATTCTGTGGCCATACTAATTTTTGTTTTCGTTAAAGTGATCAAATGTCAAATTTAAATTCGCACTAGGCACCCTGGCTATTTGCTTCCCAGCTGTCAAAAGCTGTCTGGTTTCATAAGATTTTTTAATTATTATGAAAGTAATGTAGCAAAGTTATTAACGACAATTATGTGTGTGTTATGATAAGGAGAGAATTGAAAGACATAAATAAATTTGAATAATCATTTTTATTGTTCATTTTGTTGGACCAAAACATTAGCTACAAAAAATAAATAATCAGTCTTTTGTTTACAATACTTATATAATCTACGAGTATATTACATTTTTAAAATTAAGATTGTTCTAGTTTTAAAGATAACTTATAATAAGAAAGTGTTGTTTTTAATCCACTTCCTCTACAGTGGGGCCGTCGTTCCTGTTCTGGTACTGATATCCTCCTGGCATACCTCCCGGCATACCTCCTGGCATACCACCAAACATGCCACCAGGCATACCCCCTGGCATACCACCAGGCATACCACCAGGCATACCTCCTGGCATACCTCCAGGCATACCTCCTGGCATACCTCCTGGCATACCTCCTGGCATACCTCCTGGCATACCTCCTGGCATACCTCCTGGCATACCTCCTGGCATACCTCCTGGCATACCTCCAGCCCCAGCGCCGTGCATCTTGCTCATGATGGGCGAGCATACGCGCTGCACTTCCTTCAATCTGTGCTCGTACTCCTCCTTCTCGGCCAAGGAGTTGTTGTCGAGCCACCTCAGCGCCTCGTCACACTCGTTCCTCGCAGCGCTCTTGTCCTGCTCGCTCAGCTTCTCGCCAGCGTCGTCCAGCGCCTGTCGCACGCTGAACACGTAAGCCTCGAGCTGGTTGCGGGACGACACGCGCTGTCGCTGCTTCTCATCCTCCTCTTTGTACGTCTCGGCCTCAGACAGCATGCGGTCGATCTCGGCTTGCGAGAGGCGCCCTCTGTCGTTCTTGATGACTATGTTCTTGCTGCGGCCGGTGCTGTTCTCTTTGGCCGACACGTTCAGAATGCCGTTCGCGTCCATGTCGAAGGTGACGTCTATCTTCGGAACTCCTCGCGGCGCAGGTGGGATGCCGGTCAGATCGAATGTGCCCAGAAGGTTGTTGTCTTTGGTCATCGCGCGCTCACCCTCGTACACCTGGATCGTGACGGCCGGCTGGTTGTCAGAGTAGGTGGTGAAGGTTTGCGACTGCTTGCACGGAATCTTGGAGTTGCGCTCAATGATCTTCGTCATCACTCCGCCGGCGGTCTCGATACCGAGGGAGAGAGGAGCCACGTCGACTAGAAGTACGTCCTGTATCTTAGCATCGCTGGAGCCGCTGAGGATGGCAGCTTGCACCGCAGCGCCGTAAGCGACGGCCTCGTCTGGATTAATGGACAGGTTCAATTTCTTGCCGCAGAAGAAGTTTTGCAGCAAGCTCTGGACCTTAGGAATGCGCGTGGAGCCTCCGACGAGCACGACGTCGTGAATCTGGCTTTTGTCCATCTTGGCGTCCTTGAGAGCTTTCTCCACAGGGTCGAGGGTGCCGCGGAACAGGTCAGCGTTCAACTCCTCGAAGCGGGCGCGAGACACTCGCGTGTAGAAGTCGATGCCCTCGTAGAGCGCGTCGATCTCGATGGTGGCCTCGGTGCTCGACGAGAGCGTGCGCTTGGCGCGCTCGGCGGCGGTGCGCAGGCGGCGCAGCGCGCGCGGGTTCAGGCGCAAGTCCTTCTTGTATTTCCGCTTGAACTCGTCCGCGAGGTGGTTCACCAATCGGTTGTCGAAGTCCTCGCCTCCCAGATGCGTATCGCCCGCAGTGGATTTCACTTCAAACAGAGATCCCTCGTCGATGGTCAAGATGGAAACATCGAAGGTTCCGCCGCCCAAGTCGAAGATCAACACGTTCCTCTCACCTTTGAGGTTTTTGTCGAGCCCGTACGCGAGCGCGGCGGCCGTCGGCTCGTTGATGATGCGGAGCACGTTCAGCCCGGCGATGGCTCCGGCGTCCTTGGTGGCCTGGCGCTGGGAGTCGTTGAAGTAGGCCGGGACCGTGATGACCGCGTCGCGCACCGCCGACCCGAGGTAGGCTTCGGCCGTCTCCTTCATTTTCGTCAGGACCATGCTGCTGATCTCCTCGGGCGCGAACCTCTTGGTTTCCCCTTTGAATTCGACTTGTATTTTGGGCTTGCCGCAGTCGTTGATCACTTTGAAGGGCCAGTGTTTCATGTCCTGTTGGATCTTGTGGTCGTCGAACTTGCGGCCGATCAGTCGCTTGGCGTCGAACACCGTGTTGCTGGGGTTGAGGGCGACCTGGTTCTTCGCCGCGTCTCCGATGAGCCGCTCGGTGTCCGTGAACGCGACGTACGACGGCGTCGTCCTGTTGCCCTGGTCGTTCGCGATGATCTCCACGTTGCCATGTTGCCAAACTCCGACGCACGAGTACGTTGTACCAAGATCTATTCCTACAGCTGGCATTTTGTCTTGCTTATTTTTATTTTTCAATATATGAATAAACTTGTTGCAGAGGTAGTAATACTTTTGTAACGCTTATTAATCGTTTCGATTCGGTTTACACCGATCTCTTCACTTTTCGACTTTCGTCCGATCGCTTTCGTATTTCAATAAGAACTGAGTTCCCGCGCTCGGCGCGCGCTTATATATCCGAGCGAATGAGCGCCTAGAATTTTCTACCCAATTCTCGAACGCACCAATCAAATTCGTTTATTTGTGGAACATTCTAGTGACTTCGAGTCGGTAGCCAATGAGCGCACAGTATTTACAAACCAGGCAGATACTTATAAAAGGGTGGCAAGCGGCAAGAAACTTGCTTCTTTATGGGGAGATTATAAATATAGTACAGCTCACTCTTTGTTACAATGTTTTTCTCTGATATATAATTATTAGTTCGATTCGTTTTTTTATTTAGTACATATACCTATATTTATCATCAAAGATGGTTTGCGGTTTAATGTTTAGTAATTATAAGCACATATTTCAAGAAGAAAAAAATAGTTTTTAATAAGAAACAAAAGCTTGCATTGATTTCACTTTATTTTTTGATGTTGTTTTGTTTTTTCGGTATTTGAGCAGCCACCAAGCAATGTCAAAGTTTTAAATAATCTACGTGAAGACTTATATACCGTAAATAATGTGGAAAAGGAATTGACGTAAAGAAAATTTCCTGATAATTCAAACTTTTATTATACAACGTGTTCATTTTGAATTCCCATAACTCTAGGGTTTCAACGAGACTGCGTATAAGAATCAAATAGCAAATTCATATTTTCTGAATTCAATATTTATTTTTATTTTCTTATTTCATACAAAATAATTCAAATAAAGCATGATTATCTATCTAAAACCCCTTTATGTGAAATATGACAACATCGCATACTCTTACCTAAAGTTATGAATGATAGGACTTACTTATGAATGAAAGTTAGGCACTACGAGTCAGAATGCAGTTATTGTACGGCTTGCAAAAAAATAAAAATGAAGTGACCTTTTATTCATACGTGTTTAATTTGCTAAGCAGTAATTTTAATTTTACAAATTATTTTATCTTAAGCTTTTACTAAAACATTGTTTTTGTAAATAAACTAAGATTAATTTTGATTTTTTTTCGTAGTTACATTTAGTTCGCATTGAAATTGACCTACATGCGAGTACCTGCATGCCTGTATTTTACTAATTAACTAGTAAAAAATGCACTTACAATCGTAGCCATGATTTCGCAGTGAACTTACTACAGCACGCCGTAACTAATAACCATAATGGTTATGGGAGTGTCTTTAAAAATGTACAACAACTATTTTATTTGATGACGTAAAAAAAATAAAAAGTTAGTAATGAACGACTGATTTCAAATTCTTGACAGAGAACCAAACTTACATTTGGGATACAAAAGTTAGAAGGCGTGGTAAATAAAACATTTTTTGATAAAAAATATCAATTTAATTGGTTTTCAAAATGTCCTCCATTACATTCTAAGCATACAGTTATTCTTGTACGAATTTGCCTATTTAAATTAACTTCATTGGCACGCATTTCATTTGCTTCATGTTGAATCCGCTGCAACAAATGATCCCGGGAAAGAATTTTTTTAGAATACACCTTACTTTTTAAGGTACCCCATACATAAAAATCAAGAGGGGTCAGATCGGGTGATCGAGCCGGCCACGCTAAGATCGGGCTTCCGCGGCCGATCCAACGTTGTGGATACTGCTCATTTAGGTACTCTCGTACGTGTGTTCCGTAATGCGCAGGTGCTCCATCGTGCTGTATCCATAATGACCGGATACTTTCCAGATCCACATCTTCAAAAAAATCTAAATTTAAAAGGTTTTGTAGAAATTCAAGGTAGTTGTTAGAATTTAAACGGTGCGGTATTTCTATGGGACCTACAAGTTTATTATTTAAAATACCCGCCCACATGTTTACAGAAAACTCTCTTTGGTGCGATGTTTCCCACACTGCTTTCGGGTTTGCTTCTTGCCATTGATGCTGATTTTTACTATTGAATACGCCTGCTCGTGTAAATTGTGCCTCGTCCATCCACAGAATTTTTTTAATTAATAGTGGATCTTGAATGAGAAACTCACTTATCCGCTGACAAAACGCGATTCGTGAGAAATTATCACCGGGTAAAAGGCCTTGCACTTTCCGATAATGATAAGGATGAAGTCCATATCTCTTCCATAATCTCCACACCATAGTATGAGAGACGCCAACTATGCGTCCGACACGTCGTGTAGATAAAGTAGGATCTTCGATAATTAAATTCATTATCCTCATTTCTTGGTCCAATGAGAGGTTCATGACTCGCTCATGAGAAGCTATTCTTAAGCCTTGCTCACGAAATCGTCTATGTATCTGTAACAAATAAAAATAATTGTTAACTGAAGCTTACGCGAACACTACACATTGAATTAATACTACTTATACGGATTTACACGATAAAATAAAAATAATAATAAATCAATGTGTACAGTAGAGAGAGTAGATCCGTGAAAGTGGTTCTATTTCAAATAAAAATAAGCTTTACATTTGACATACAGTTAATAGTTTTTTCTCCATAGTAGTATTCTACCCCCGCTACCGGGAACTCACCCTGCTTTAAGTGATAAAGTACACATAATGCAACGTTAACAAATGCTTGGTTATTGCATTATTACTGTTATTATTATAAGCCTTACACTCTGACCACCAAAACGTTGACAATTTATCTCTATCGAATATCGGATCCCAGAAACAGCTTTACCCCTGAGTAGTCCCAGCCATCATCATCATCATCAGCTCATTTTTATGTCCCCATTGCTGGGGCACGAGCCTTTGCTACGGATGGATAGGGAGAACGGGCCATAAACCACCACGCGGGCCCAGTGCGGATTGGTGGTTATTAACGACTGCTAATGCAGCCGGGACCAACAGCTTTACGTGCCTTCCGAATCACAAAAGAGCTAGAGGTGATAAATTTTTGGTCACCCATCCGATGATTGGCCTTTGCGAAAGGTGCTTAACATCAGCACTCGTAGATCGGGCGCGTTAACCACTGCGCCATCGAGCTCCTCAGTCCCAGCAAGCATACATGAAATTAACTCGTATTTTATAAGCAACTCCAATAGTTTTTTCCACAAGTCACCACTCATTACACCTAAATCACCTAATATGCTAGTTCTCTTACTATCTCGTGAATTTTTTAACTACTGCCTATTCGGTTTTTTCGGTATGTCAAATTATAGGATTGGTGTAATGATTGGCGAACTGCGACACCCTCAACATTCAGAAAAAAAGTGTAAACGAGTAATTTCATGTGCACTATGACCAACAAGAAGTAAAATCACTTAAGGTTAGGCCTTAAGTGCCAGACCCAGTACTCGATAAAAATCAATTAACAAAACTTCGGTGGCGTCAACCACTCACAAGCCTTGTCTCGTCGGCCATCTCAGGCAAGTTAGCCCGATTCATTTCGTTCACTGCCTATTACTAAAGAAATAAGTAATGTAAACTTACGTTGACGAAAGTATGATTGTCAGGAACGGTGCGATTTGGATATCGACGCCGGTATTCTCTCACAGCTTCCGCGGAATTTCCATTGCAATATCCATACACAAAATGAATATCCGCTTGATGTTGTGGCGGATAGTTGCGCCTCGGCATTTTAACCAAGTTAATAACTTACAGTTCAACAAATAAAAATAACAACCAACACTTTAACAATAACAAAAATAAAAACCAATAGTTCATCAATAACAAATTAATAACAAAACTTAACAGCACAACGGTTTAATAACAATTCTAATCACGGGCACCAATACTTGTAAGCAAGACGAAGGTCAGGAAACAAGTAAGTCAATAAAGGTAGATACATGTAGTCATTGGCGGCTAGTTATTTGAGTCATTGTGAAATCAACCGTATTTCCAAAGCGTTTACTATTAATTTTACTTTTTTTGCTAACGGTATTTGGCTATAGGTCTGCCGGCTTCATGTCGGCGCGGAGCGACTCAGTTCCATGTGTGCGTTCTTTTGTCACTCATCGTCATCGCCGGCATAATAATAGGGTTGTCAAAACTAAGACGAGTCTCAAAAGCTGTTGGTGGGCTTTCTTCATCAAGTCAAGTTTCGTATTTATTAGTAGTTTTTACCCTATTCGTGATCAAATCATTGTGAGTGTCTGATTTTTTAAAACGTAAGATTATGTAAATTGTCTTTGGTTTCGTTTAGTTAGGTACAATCACCTACCCAAATTGTTTATGAGTAATTTGGGTTATAAAAAATAAACGTATTACAGATTTTATGATTACTTATAAAATTAACAAACAAAGAAGACTTCAAAATCCACATTCTGAGTGCCTAGTGTGAGTTTTGTTTACTATCCGTATTCATTCGATTACGTTAACGAAAACGAGAATTTGTATGGCAAAATGTTAACTCTTCTCTTAAGTCGCCATACTAATTTTCGTTTCCGTAAACGCAATCTAATGAATACGGATAGTAATAACAAAACTCACACTAGGCACCCTGTTACTTTAAACATTATTTTGTGTAGGTGATGTACATCCCTGATATTTCGAGTAAACAACCCTACGCATACATGGAACTCATTATTATTACACTACATCACGCAGCGTGGCCACCCGTCACACAACACAAGCATTCTTTCTCGCTTACACTAAGAGATGCACATATGTAAAGATGAAAGATCCGACTTCGAAGAACTACTTAAAGGTCGTACATTGATGATCAAATTACACTCGTGCGCCGCTGGGGTATGGTGTAAGCAATTTTGTGATGATATCGATAATCGATATCTCCCGGAATTATTATTTTGTTTTAAGTTCTTATAAATAATTCTAAATTAACTTAATGTTTTATTATGGAACTATTAAACATTGGTCTGTGATCTCGGGGTTCCGGGCTCAAAATCCTAGTCATACAAAGGCTCGGACATCTCGAACGCAGCTCTGTGGCGGTAGCCAAAGTAACATTAAGAAAACGATAGCGAAGTTCGAAAAGAATAAAATGTATGGGATTGACATAAGATTGACCACGTGATTTAGCGCGGCTTATGTCAATCCCATAGATTTTATTCTTTTCGAACTTCGCTATCGTTTTCTTAATGTTACTTTGGCTAAGCCTACTGGTAGGTTAACTATGAACCCGCATTTGGCACCCGCTGCAATTATTACATTATCATCCAGTAATTCAGATGTTTCAAAAAATATGGTAAATATCGAATGACTGCGCGTTTTCGTAATAAATTAAAGGTAGGTATTGTTTAGTATTTGGCTGCAATCCAGCCGCCGGATATTCATGGTAAGAGTTCTTTAAAATTTTCATAATCATAACCATTATCGATTGAAATTATGTTGAAACAATTTATGTTTCGACAAATACCATTCATAGTCTAACTTTTAAAATTTAAAGAGTTGCAAAATAAGCAACTAATGCGTAATTGCTCACAAGAGTTTACTAAGGAATAAGAACTAACCAAAGCATAAATTATTTTCGTTCTAATTGCATTACGTAATTCCGGTGTAACAGGTAGGTATGATTTTATCGATAGCGACTAGTTGGCTTTCACTTCACTAGTTGGTTGATACGGGGAAGTCCCACGCGTAGGTTTTTTACAACTTTGCTGTCGTCGTACGTAGTGCGTGTAGAAGTTTGGCAACGTCGCAAAAATAAGGAATCGACTTACTGGAGACATTTTATGAACTATTTTAACTAAAATTAATGTTATCTTCGAAGATATGCGTTTTGGAACCCATGTTCTTGGGACTTTTTTAATTATTTTTAGTGTTAGAATATAACCTTAGAGTTATGGGAATTGAAAATATGCAGGTTGTAGTTCTTCATTCAAGTATCGTTGATTACTATAACAGACAGACGTATTATTTTATTATTTCATTGTAGTTAGGTACAAATTGTGGGATATAATGTATTCTAATGAATAGTCAAAATTAAAGTCGTATGGGATTGTGAAAAAGTTATACTTCTTAGGAGCAGATCCAGAATTCCAGACTGAAAAAGTAATGCGTGTGAAGCATACATTTATAGTCTGTATTCTAATTTCATTGTTCCTTTTTAATCTTTTTAAAATTGAAATAGAATTTAAAAAATCTTTATTTGGTACAATACATTACACATACAAATTAAAAACACAGGAACATGACATTTTATGACTTCTGTTTGTAGAATAATACTGTTTTACAATAATACTTTAACAACAAAATAAAAGTTAGTTTAGTAGTAGTTTAAATAAATACTTACTTTTATTAACTACTAGCAGCGGCCCGCTCGCGACTTTGTCCGCTTGAGTACCAGGTCCAATTCTATGCATGTATTATACATATAAACCTTCCTCTTGAATCACTCTATCTATTAAAAAAACAGCATCAAAATCCGTTGCGTAGTTTTAAAGATGATTCAAGAGGAAGGTTTATATGTATAATGCATGCATAGAATTGGACCTGCTACTCAAGCGGACTCATGCTTAGATAAGCATACATACATACATACATAAATACATAAATACATACATACATACATACATACATACATACATACATACATACATACATACATATATACATACATACATACATACATACGTAGGCACAGCGGGAAGCGACTTTGTTTTATACTATGTAGAGATAAAAAATAACAATAACAATAAATTGAAGAAGTATACAGTTTTATATAGATTTTTGCGAAAATTTTTGAAAGTTTGACCGTGCTCTGTTACAAAGTAAAATTAATTTTGTTAGTTAATGCAAAAAAAATGTTATGAAGTGTATACTATAATAATTTCATTTGATAATATTAACAAATACAATTAACTAAGAAACGTGGGTAATTTTACCATCGCATTTTATCGAAGCGGGGAGAATCGTTTAGAAACGCCGCATCACCGAGCGTATGACGTCACATGACGTGACGATACCGAGCGAAAGAGATAGCACTAATATTATTCGGCAATGTCCGTCCGTCGTCGTGGTGGTGGATGCGGTGCGGTGGTCCGTCGAAAGAAGGGTCGAATAAAATGGAATATACGAGAATCTTCTACCCACTACCAACGTTACTTTTTTTCTTTGTACAAACAAAAAGTACCTAATGCCCGTCTTGAATTTTAGTCAGCTGTTATTATTAAGTATGACATTTATTCTGATACTTTGCGTGTATTTGAAAAAAGAAAGGAAGGTACTAACTCGAACTGGATTGTCCTTGTTATATAGATATTATATTCTTATATTCTTATTATTATATATTATATTCTTATATAGACTATAGAGTAGGTACACAGAATACTAGCAGGAGATATTGTGTCGTGCTGCACGTGCATCTCGATTCGCGGGTATAAAAAGAAAGAAAAGGCGCAAATATTAATTTTAAAGAATTAATTAACTTTTTTTAGAATTGACGATTAATCCGCATTAGGCCCGCGTGGTGGATTATAGCCCGTTCTCCCTATCCATCGATAGAGAAGGCTCGTGCCCCAGCAGTGGGGACATAAAATGAGCTGATGATGATGATAATTACTTCTATTTGGTGTTATTTATTAGGCACATGACCCTGCTAGGATATTGCAAACATAAAGACACAATAATTATATCATTAATAAAGGCATTAAATTATAACATTGTTGATAAATTAGACAAAAATTCTACTTATAGGTAATAAAAAACATAAATTCTGTCGATAATAATAAAATGCTGTTCGTTGGTAAGACCATCGCTTGAGAACGGTTTAATGGATTTGGATAAAATTTTGCACATAAACATAGGTAATCATTGACCCAGACTGGGACATAAGATACTTTTTATCCAGGTAGCAGGTTCCTGTGGGATGGTGTAGTCCTTGCGAACGAAGTCGCGGGTAAAGCTAATTCTAAAAAAAAAAGTTTTGCTATAATATTTCTGCAGGGTAGGTATATTTTTTATGTTTTGTTAGTTACTTATCTGCAGGATCGTTGATAGGGTCGCTGATAGGATTTTTCATTATGTAGGTATAAAATTCTTGAATTAAAAGTCTTCAACTTTTCAACACGTGGTATTAAATACCACATAAGTATTATGAGTGGTGTAACGGAAGGAGGCGAAAGGGAATAAAGTGGACTGTAAAAACGTATAATAATTTAATAAATAAAAATAAAGTTGAAAGTTAAAAACTTAAAAAAAAATAACAAAGAAGAAAAATTTAAAAAGTATAATATATTATGTACCCAATGAGTATTTACTCCGCGTCCTAACTGCTTGTTACGCGGAGTAAATACTCAGTGGGTCCTCTTCTTTTCTCAGCACGTGGTATTTAAAATACCACGACATTTTATTTCACAGTTCCTAAACTTGTAAAAGAAATGCATTTACATAAACTAAAAATTTAATTTGTGAACAAAGATTAATATAAACCGTGGATGGAATATACCTAAATACAGATCTCTTGAAACCTCTTTAACTAGAATAAGTAAGTAATAGAAGCAACGAGCAAGAAAAAACACTGAAATCTTAAGTATGAATTTGTCACCCTCAAAGGGACAATCCATATTCGAAGTAGTAGTGTCTTAAAAGAGACCTAAGACCTAACTACCTTTTTGCAAAAAATATCAGAGTTAAATTGTGGTTAGATGTCATAATAATAACAGCTGAGCCAAATTCTATAAAGACGTTTATCTACACTAATGTTGTAACATTCTACTTATGTTTCCAATACTTGACTTATAATTACTACTGTTATAGCGCAGACAACAAAACACTCAATTTAAGCAATTTCACATGATGGTATAATATCCACATCGATATCGTAAAATCTCATTATAACATCAATAAAACGCGACCAATTAACCTGGCGAGCCTTATGTCAAAATCCTCATACAAGTTGTATAAAATTTTGACATTAGGCTGGCTTTTGAAAACAGTTGGGTTATACGTGAAAACTTCGTCGAAACTACTAAACTTACATACACAAAACTCTTTGGTAAGATCTTGTGCCAATTGAATAAAAAAAGAACAGCGCGCGCTCGCTCCTGATTGGCCCTGCGCGCGCAGCTGCGCTCTCATTGGTTATTGGATGGTGGATGGATTGGTTTGGTTGGTAATTAACATTAACTTTCAAAATTGTACCATCCAAAATTTGAACAATTATTATAAATAAACCATTGTCAGCTTTTACTCTTGTTGTTTGACTAATTGCATTAGTGAAGATAAAGTAGTGTATGCAACTGCATATAACACGGGTATTAAAACACTCGTTACTATTATGAAACTCGCTGCGCTCGTTTCATAAACTCACACTCGTGTTTTAATACCCTTCATTATATGACAGTTGCATAAACTACTATACTTTTAATAGCGCTATAGAAAAAAAATTGTGTAAGGTAGAAGATTCTCATAGATTCCATTTATTCAACAACCCATTGTCTTGTATAAAAAAACAAGCAATGCTACAAACAATGCTTTTTGCTACGAACGATACGGTTGGTTGCTATTATTCGCGCCACGCGTCGGAAGATGTCGCTAGTAATACCACAAACCTTTTCTAGCAACTTCTTTTATATTTATGTATCTACAGAGCACCACAATTTTAACCATGTGGGATTTTATTTTTTCTCAGCAAGGACTCCATGATCTTTGAGCTTCTTGGCGAGAAATTGAAACCTGTTTGCAGTTTAGATTAGTTGTAAGTAATGTTCTTTCATGAAGCCGAAATACGTAATTAAAAGGATTGGGGAAATAGAATACTTTATTAAACATAATCATCATAATTTATTATGAATAAATCACCTGTCACCATTATTATCTTCTACCATTATTTATTACGCAATTTTTGGCCGTTTTTTTATATTTACAGGTAAGCACAGTGCCTTGATCTCACTTGATGTTAAGTGATGATAAGGCCATTTGGTGGAAGCGCACTTCAGCCGGGATCCTCAACTAGTGAGGCACTGGCTATCTTGTATCTAGCTGCCGGAACACAACAATGCTACAAACATTGTTGTTATGGCGACCTATTTAGATAAGATGGTGGTAGCTGGCCAATCGGACAAACAAGTCCTACCACCAACCAAACCGAGTACACAAAGATGTACCCCCGCTGGGAATCGAACCCGGGACCTCTGGGTCTAAACCGGTGGTCTTAACCACTAGACCACAGAGGCTTTATTGGCCAAATCCCACTGCTATTTTATACCTAAGATGGAAGAAAGAAACAAAGAGGTCCATGATAGTCTATGGATGGACTTCTTGGCGGGAAAGTGAAGAGTCATGACGGTCTGCGGTTTTGTTTTATTTTCTAAAATTTGTGTTATGTCGAATATTGAAATAATGGTGGATTATTAACCGTTAAGTGTTCGTGAATGTGCATGAGTGTTGGCAAATGAAACAAAACAGTGCAACGTCACTTTTCAAATAAGCCCCACATCTTTACTGAATACTCGAGGGGTTGGGGGGGGGTATATCATTTCTCACTTCTCATTTCTATTATTATCATTCATCATCATGATACAAGAAAGAAATATTGTATTTATGTATCACTTGTAAGAAATATTGCTTTCATCATCATCATCATCTCAGCCAAAAGACGTCCACTGCTGGACAAAGGCCTCCCCCAAGGATCTCCACAACGACCGGTTTTGTGCTGCTAAAAAAAAATATATTACTTTGACACTGGCTAAATGTGCTAAACGCACGAAGCCATCAACTAAAGGAAAAAAAAAGTCTATGGATGGATCATTTATTATTCTGAGTCATTAATAATGACTCATTATTAATGTTGCTTATGGCGGTAATGCAAAAAGTCATGTTTGCACTTCGTTCAATAGTACAGTTTGCAGTTGTGAAATATTTCCAATAAGTTGTGTTTACCAAAAAAATGTGAAATAATGGTGGATTTAACCGTCAACTTTTCGTGAACGAGCACGAAGTTAGCAAAAGTATCCAATGTCACTTTTCCAGATTATCTCAACAAGACAACAAGACAACAACAAGAGAGACCTATGTCCAGCAGTGGACGTTTGTGGGCTGATGATGATGATGATGATTCATTCATAATATCATACATAACTCGTTTTCTTATATCATTAATCAAAATATTACCCTACAGCATGAAGTTTTATTTGCCACTCGGTCTCGATTATCATACGTTTAACAAAACGAAGACTTTGTATGGCAAAAATTTTAACTCTCTTTGTTTGTCATTGGAAGTAATTTTTTTTTCTCTTTGTCTTGCAATCTGTTTCATATGATCATTCAGCAAAAGGTTAAGAAATTGAAATTGTAAATAGTCTTGCTGGGAAGTCAGTCCAGTGACGTGATCCCTTAATGTATAATATTCCCTATAGGTCTCTAGGGGACTTTTTAGCCTCTTGAAAGTCGCGTTGCCTTTCATTAAGTGCGTAACAGTATGTTTGGGTGATTGTCTAGTCTGTTCCTGTATGATTTCAATGAATCTGTTCTGACGTCAAGGTCGTGGTGTAACTGTTTGTTATGAACCAAGGAGCATTTGTAATTATCCTCAGCATTTTGGACTGGAACCTTTATAGTATTTCCAGGTTTGAATTGGAGGCTGTGCCCCAGAGTGAAACTCCGTACGTCCAGATTGGTTTCAGAATACATTTGTATAACAGCAGTTTGTTTCCCAGCGACAACTGTGATTTATTGCCGAGCAGCCAGTATATTTTCCCTAGTTGGATTCCCAATGCTTTCCGTTTTGTAAATATATGTTTTTTCCAGGTAAGACGTCGATCCAAATAAAGTCCAAGGTATTTGGCTTCATTTGCTTGGGGTATCTGTACTCTGTTAAGCGATACAGGGGGACATGTTTCGTGTCGCGTCGTAAAGGTCAGCTGTACCGACTTTGTCTCGTTTACTTTTATTCTCCAGGTGGTTAGCCATTCTGCGATGTTATCCAAGGAGCGTTGAAGCATGTTACTTGCTTGTGCCGGTTCAGCATGGGCAGTTAATGCAGCAGTATCGTCAGCAAACGTGCCGATCACGACGCCGTCTGTCATGGGCAAATCTGAGGTAAAAATCAGATAGAGAGCACAAGTGTGCTGGAGGAGGAGTTACGCAGGAGTGCCACAAGGAAGTCCTTGTGGCACTCCTGCGTAAGCCCTGTGGAGTTTGGTTGTATCTTCTCCGTGCTTAACGTAGAAAAACCTGTCCGCAAGATATGATTTTAAGAATATGTAATAGTTTGTCGGGAGTTGGTTTTTTATTATGCTTTGTGCCTTTATGCCAAACTCTGTCGAAGGCCTGAGAAATATCCAGAAATGCCGCGCAACAATATTTCTTGTTTTCGAAAGCATTATGTATTTTTTCCACCAATATGTGCACCTGTTGTATCGTACCGTGATTTTTTCTAAAGCCGAATTGGTGATCAGGTATGATTTTATTTTTAGTTATTACTGTGTTTATCCGCTTTAAAAAAAGTATGTCCATTACTGAGAGAGAGAATGGGTAGTAAACTGATCGGTCTGTAGGAAGACACATCTTCAGGAGCTTTGCCAGGTTTGAGGATCGTTTTGATTTGTGCTACTTTCCATTGTGGTGGGAAGATGCCTCTGACTAGTATGCAGTTAAACAGGTGTGTCAAAAATTTTATTGCAATTTCAGGTATTTCACGGAGTAATTTTGTGTGTGTGACTAAATCGTATCCTGGAGCTTTATGTTGCTTTAGATTTCTAATTGTTACCAATTGTTTGGAAGTAATTTAATAAGTTTTAATTGCAAATCGCTCACACGTTCCATAGATCATGTAAGAACGCTCTGTGGAAAAGCTGACATTATAGCCCTACAGGAAATCTGGCTGTTCCAACATGACCTGCCACTCCTTAGCCGCCGGTGTTGGCTGCTCCATTGACGGAAAGTTTGTAAATAATCTCAACTTTACGCAGAAAACCATCAACGCCTTGCGTGTGCAGTACAACAACGCGTTCAGGGTACTGTTGGGGCTGCCACGGTACTGCAGTGAATCAGGCATGTTCGCGGAAGCTCATACCGATGGATTTCATGTTATTCTTCGGAAGAGAGCAGCCTCGATGCTGAGACGTGTTCGTGGAAGCCCCAATGACATTCTGCGTGTTGTAGCTGAACGAGTAGACTGCCCTTTTCTGATGCATTGGGTCCGGTTGCACGTGTATTTTAATTTTTTTTTTATTGTTTAGTAAAATTTTTTTTTGTAATAATTAATTATTTGTAATTTTTATATTGTATTACTACGCCTTAGAGCATTTAAATGTTCTAAGTACTACGCTGATGTATGGACTGATATTATGTCTGAAATAATTTTTTTTTTTTTTTTATTTATTCTGGCAACAAACAGTCATTTTCACAAAAAGTATGTAGTAAGTACAAAGTAGTATAAAGACCTACAGTGAAAATAGTTAAGAAAAGCATGCATAAACATTTTGAGCTATATAATACACACTAGGTACTTAACCGAGCTTAGCTACTTAGTTAAGTTTTTTCTTTAATTCTTGTTTCAATGATAACAACGACATCTTGAAAAGATCAATTTCAGAAAATTCTTTATTATAAATATTGGTGGAACGGTGGACAAAAGAGTTACGTGTATAATTTTTACGTAATTTTGGAGGAACAAAAAGTTTGGGTGTACGTGAGGAGCGCACTGGAAGTCGAACACGAGACACGAAAGGTATCCTACTAAGGAGTGTTGTGGAATCGATATAATTATTTAAAATCTTGTACAGAAACACAATATCAAACATCTTTCGTCTATTGCAGAGAGATAATATTTTGTACTTAAGTAATGAGTCACTATATAGTTCTTCTACAACGTTATGACGATAGTTGAGAGACCTAATAAATCTTTTTTGCACTTTTTCTATTCGATTTATATGTAATTGATAGCAAGGACTCCAAACTGTGCTACAAAAATCAAGAATTGATCGAACAAAGGCAAAGTATAAAATTTTCAAAGTTAATACTTTATGAAAGGGTTTACTAATCCTTAGTATAAACCCTAGGTTACGATTTGCAATACCTAGTATATGGTCCACGTGGTTAACAAATGATAATTTTGAATCCATAACTGTTCCTAGGTCTCTGATACAAGTCACTCTTTTGACAGTAGTGTCATTTAACTTGTAGTTGTATATAGTATTTTTAACTTTTCGAGTGTATGATATGATATGGCATTTGTCACTGTTCAGATACAATTGATTGGTTGTACAGTAGTTTTCTAGGGCAAGCAAATCCTTTTGCAGTCCGAGGCAGTCCTCAATCGATCTAATAACAGTATATAGCTTTGTATCGTCAGCATATTGTAGAAAATTGCAATTCTCCAGTACATAACCCATGTCACTAATATAAAGAGAAAAAAGTAATGGACCGATATGGGATCCCTGTGGAACTCCTGATGGCACAGGAAGGAACTGGGAAGAATACCCCTTCACACAAACTGCTTGACTCCTGTTGTTGATGTATGACTCGATCAAAAAAAAATATTTAAATTGAATTGTATTGAAACACCGACTTACAATCTGGTTTTATTTAACGTGATCGAATAGCAAATAATACTCGCACTGGCCACCACTAGTGTTTGCATGGTTTTACGTTTATAGTAAATAGCTTTTTAATGTTATTCAACGTGTAGAAATTAACAGTGTGCTGTTAGAACTCAATATTATTTAAAGTATCTTGTTAGTTTTTCAAATATCCATTACTATATATTAATACGTGTAGCAACAGCTTTGTACCTACCCCTTTTTACAAAAATTGCGCGAACGGAGAAGTATGAAATTAAATAACCCCCTTATTTTGAATTTGAGAAAAATAGACAAAACAATGGCAGCTAGTCAGGCGACAAAGCCTTACCATGCAACAACCAAACAGAATACACAAACATGTACGAACGCTGGGAATCAAACCCGGGAGCTCTGGGTCTAAAACCGGTGGTCTAAACCACTACGAGGAGTCTGGTTGGTTTGTGATTGGCTTGTGATTATTATTGGCTTTTACCTGTATTTGCACTTAGGAATGCGCAACCAACGGACTTTCGTCCGCTTGCTTTGTTACTTTCAGTTCCTCGAGAACTATTTTGACAGACAAGAGAGTCCGCAGTCAAAAGGCCGTCGGCGTCTGCGCAATCCCATAAATTTACCAGACAAACAGTTACTATTTAGGTCAGCGCAGGCGAGGAACAGCCCTCGGCGTATTTTTGTACACCAGAAATAGATCAAGGAATTTAAGGAAAGTTCTATGTGATGTTGATCACGTGATCAAAGCACTGAAAGCACCTTACCTCAAAAATGCAAGTGCTTACAGTACAAAAATAGCGACGATTTATGACGTCATATATTTCCCTAGGATACTGCGGCAGTGTACTGTCTGTCCATAACGGAACAAATTTCTCACCAGTAAAAGCACTGGACAGTGCTCGCAGTGTATATCGGAACATAACCTAAAATGTTAAGATCGTTTGACATTTGTGCTTGTAGACATTAGCTGCTGTCATTTTCCAAACGTAGTAAATCTTAATATGGGCGAAATAAAAGAAAGTATTAAAATAAATTAACAATCTTTATTTTTTGGTCCAACAAAATGATCAAGTGCGTTAAAAATAAATTATATAAATAATCAATCTTAATAATACTTAAATCAATATCACATACATTATTTAAAAAAGTTAGTTTTCGGTGTTACAGATCACTGTGTTCAATCCACTTCTTCTACAGTGGGGCCATCGTTCCTTTGCTGGTACTGGTATCCACCAGGCATACCTCCCGGCATACCACCAGGCATACCTCCTGGCATACCTCCCGGCATACCTCCCGGCATACCTCCCGGCATACCACCAGGCATACCTCCTGGCATACCTCCCGGCATACCTCCCGGCGTACCACCAGCCCCAGCGCCATGCATCTTGCTCATGATGGGCGAGCACACGCGCTGCACCTCCTTCAATCTGTGCTCGTACTCCTCCTTTTCGGCCAAGGAGTTGTTGTCGAGCCACCTCAGCGCCTCGTCACACTCGTTCCTCGCAGCGCTCTTGTCCTGCTCGCTCAGCTTCTCGCCAGCGTCGTCCAGCGCCTGCCGCACGCTGAATACGTAAGCCTCGAGCTGGTTGCGGGACGACACGCGCTGTCGCTGCTTCTCATCCTCCTCTTTGTACATCTCGGCCTCAGACAGCATGCGGTCGATCTCGGCCTGCGAGAGGCGCCCTCTGTCGTTCTTGATGACTATGTTCTTGCTGCGGCCGGTGCTGTTCTCTTTGGCCGACACGTTTAGAATGCCGTTCGCGTCCATATCGAAGGTGACGTCTATCTTCGGAACTCCTCGCGGCGCAGGTGGGATGCCGGTCAGGTCGAACGTGCCCAGAAGGTTGTTGTCTTTAGTCATGGCGCGCTCGCCCTCGTACACCTGGATCGTGACGGCGGGCTGGTTGTCAGAGTAGGTGGTGAAGGTTTGCGACTGCTTGCACGGAATCTTCGAGTTGCGCTCGACGATCTTCGTCATCACTCCGCCGGCGGTCTCGATGCCGAGGGAGAGAGGAGCTACGTCGACTAGAAGTACGTCTTGGATCTTAGCATCGCTGGCGCCGCTGAGGATGGCAGCTTGCACCGCAGCGCCGTAAGCGACGGCCTCGTCCGGATTAATGGACAGATTCAATTTCTTGCCGCAGAAGAAGTTTTGCAGCAAGCTCTGGACCTTAGGAATGCGCGTGGAGCCTCCGACGAGCACGACGTCGTGAATCTGGCTCTTGTCCATCTTGGCATCCTTAAGAGCTTTCTCCACAGGGTCGAGGGTGCCGCGGAACAGATCGGCGTTCAGCTCCTCGAAGCGGGCGCGAGACACTCGCGTGTAGTAGTCGATGCCTTCGTAGAGCGCGTCGATCTCAATAGTGGCTTCGGTGCTTGACGAGAGCGTGCGCTTGGCGCGCTCGGCGGCGGTGCGCAGGCGGCGCAGCGCGCGCGGGTTCAGGCGCAAGTCCTTCTTGTATTTGCGCTTGAACTCGTCCGCGAGGTGGTTCACCAATCGGTTGTCGAAGTCCTCGCCTCCCAGATGCGTATCACCCGCAGTGGATTTCACTTCGAACAAAGATCCCTCGTCGATGGTCAAGATAGAAACGTCGAAGGTTCCGCCGCCCAAGTCGAAGATCAACACGTTCCTCTCACCTTTGAGGTTTTTGTCGAGTCCGTACGCGAGCGCGGCGGCCGTCGGCTCGTTGATGATGCGGAGCACGTTCAGCCCGGCGATGGCTCCGGCGTCCTTGGTGGCCTGGCGCTGGGAGTCGTTGAAGTAGGCCGGGACCGTGATGACCGCGTCGCGCACCGCCGACCCGAGGTAGGCTTCGGCCGTCTCCTTCATCTTCGTCAGGACCATGCTGCTGATCTCCTCGGGCGCGAACCTCTTGGTTTCCCCTTTGAATTCGACCTGTATTTTGGGCTTGCCGCAGTCGTTGATCACTTTGAAGGGCCAGTGTTTCATGTCCTGTTGGATCTTGTGGTCGTCGAACTTGCGGCCGATCAGTCGCTTGGCGTCGAACACCGTGTTGCTGGGGTTGAGGGCGACCTGGTTCTTCGCCGCGTCTCCGATGAGCCGCTCGGTGTCCGTGAACGCGACGTACGACGGCGTCGTCCTGTTGCCCTGGTCGTTCGCGATGATCTCCACGTTGCCATGTTGCCAAACTCCGACACATGAGTACGTTGTACCAAGATCTATTCCTACAGCTGGCATTTTGTCTTGCTTATTTTTATTCTTCACTATATGAATAAACTTCTTGCAGATGTAATACTTTTATATCGCTTGTTAATAGTTCCGCTCGGTTTGCACCGATCTCTTCACTCTTCGTCTGATTGCTTTCGTGTTTCAATAAGAACTGCCTTCCCGCGCTTGGCGCGCGCTTATATATTCAAGCGAATAGGCGCCTAGAATTTTCTACTCGAATCTCGAACGGAGTAGCGGACCAATCAAAATCGTTTATTTATGGAACATTCTAGTGACTTCGAGTCGGTAGCCAATGAGAGCGCACAGCGTTGTATTTTAAGGTCAGGGTGGCGAGTGATAAAAAACTTGCTTCATTATGGGGAGATAATTATTTTATAACAGCGAACTTTATATTGTAGTATGTTTGATTTGATATTATTAAGATTAGTATTTTTAGTTTATTTAATATTAAGTTCATATATCTATATTTTAGAAACTTGATTTGACGGTTGACGGTGCGATTGAATGGTTAGTAAGTTAAAATAACTTATTTTTTGGAAAATTTTAATTTATTTTGAAAAGCTTGTATAGATTTCACTTTATTTCTTGATCGAGTTGTATTTCAGTATTTGAGCAATCACCGAGCACTGACAAAGTGTCAAATGAACACAAGGTGTAGAATGATCGGCTGATCACAAAGAAAGGTGATAAAAGAATTAAAGTACTTACTTATAGGAAATTACTCCACAATTCAAACTTTTATCATAGTTTGCTCATTAAAGTATATAGGTATCATTTACTAAAACTATGTATTAAAAGATTTTCTTCATTTAAGGTTTGTGTATTTACATTTAGTTCATTCACAAAAGTTATAATAATTAAGATTCGTGGGTAAATTTTACCTCTCCATTTGATCGAAACAGGGAGAACCGTCTAGAAACACCGCATCACCGAGCGTGACGTGTGTCGGCGTGACGTGTCGAGCGAAAGAGATAGCAATAATAACATGGGCTTTGGGCTTGTGGGTCACCCAACCCAAAGCCGATGTTATTATTGGGTGAGTCAGTGCAAGGGCGATCTCTTTTGAGCTGACAAATATTGTCGTCTTTCTAGAATCGCGCTCAGCTGTTATTTTTATGAGATTAATAACGTTGTTTGGCAAAAGGAAGGCAGGCACTAGTGTGAAATCGGATTGTCCCTCGTTTCTTTTTTTCGCTGGCTTTATGTAATTATTGAATTTTTATCTTGTTTCGGCCTTTTCAGTTGATTTTCTATTTAGTTATTATTTTTTACGCAGGCGGGTTTTTTGTTTTTTTTTTTAAATTTTCTTTTTTTTCTTTTTTAAAGTCACTGGTTTTATCCTATAATTTGGGTTATCGTACATTTGCCACAAAGTAAATTCGTCACAGAAAAAAGTATGTGTAAATTTACCACACTTCTATTTTTATGAATTTAAGTCATATTTTAATTTGGACCTGTGACGTAACGAAACGAAACGAAATATTTTTTAATGCATGCGACAAAACTTTCAATGTATGGAGTGTACAAAACGACGAACTTACTTTGTGGCAAATGTACAATAACCACTTAATTTGTAAATAAAAGAACAAAACTAAAGGAAAGGGCTAACTTTAAACTGTTTAGTTAGCAAACTCAGTTTTTACTTATAGAAAACAAACAACAAGTAGAGATTCGCTCATATCTCCGAAAGGTTAGGAGCTCTGTGGTTTTGAGCTTATTTATTTTAGCTATTAATGTTCGTATAATAGATCTCTATTCATTAAAAAAGTCATGTTCTTGCGCCAGAATATTGAAAAAGGCAACAACTATCAATCGCCCATTGCCCTATTTTAGCACAATGAACGTTTGAAATGCTTGATTATAATCAAATTGTTATTTTATCAAAATTATTTTAATTAAAATTTTAATTATAATTGAATTGAATTGATTTTATTTTAATTTAATTTGATTTTAATTATGATTAAATTATAGCAACAAGGTAATGCCATTGCTTTTCGCTACAAACGCTACGGTCGGCTGCTAAAAATCGCGATACCCGGCACCCGTCGGAAGATGTCGCTAGTAATATTAGCATAGACATGGACATTTCTACTAGTCCATGGCATAGAACACAGAAGAAATATTCCATTGTATAAGAAAAGTTAAAAACAAGCTTTACGGGATCGCAGAAAATTTTGTATACTAATCTCCAAACTTCAGTATGAAGATGGGACTAACTAAATGATGATAAGAAAAGCAAGCAATGATACAATGCTTTTTGCTACGAACGCTACGGTTCATGTCTAAAAGTTGCTGCTACGTTTATTTGCAACACCCCGTCGGAAGATGTCGCCCATGTCGCTAGTTATTAGTTTTAAGAATAATTATGGGAAACTCATATTGAAAGAATTGATTGGATGAATTAGCTTTGTCATACCTACGGTTAAAAAATTACGAATGAACGTGCAAGTTTCATTTGACATTTGTCGGTCACTAAATTTGTTAGCAACATTTTTTGTTAACGTGACTCATTTGTACACCCTAAGGTACTTAGGGTTACAGAAGAAAGAATCCAGGGTGACTATTGCTAGCTCCATTCAGCTCCATTCATCATGCCATCACCATCACACTAACGAAAACGAAGTTTGTATGGTATTGAAACAGCGGCAGCGCCTCCTGGCGGAAAAGAAGTGAAACTAAATGTGCGATGGCGAGCTCACTTCGACAGTGGAAAGGAAAAACTGCTAAAGCGCCAAAAATCTATTGGTGGATCAAAAGAATTTTAATGTTCAAATATTAAAAGAATTACAATCAATTGATTTAAAAAGGCTAAATTACTTCATTCAAGTAGTTTGTTGAGCATAATTTGATTTTCTATCTCTAACTTGATATGTTTTTTTCTTCATTGGTGGCGCTAGTGTGCGGCGTAAACGCTCTTAACTGTGCCGTATGTCGCCAGGAGGCGCTGCTTCAATGCCGTACTCGAATGAATACGGATATTACAATAAAATATTTAATAAAAAGCATTACATTGTCAGTACAATGAAAAGAGATATTGATAAAATTTTAAACAACCTTTCTTTTACACGTTGCGTTTTGCGACCGAGTCTGAAAAGTAACAAAATATTATTTAAAGTAACAATAAACAAAACCCACCATATATATAACAAAAGGATATCCGTTTGACTTTGGCAGAATCTGCGTTCAAAATATTTTTTTCTAATAATTTAATTAAACAACGGTATATTTTATTTAGTTTAGGGCTGATCGTTAATTTTGACATAATGACAGATTTTCTTTAGAAAATATGTCACAATGACATATTTTCTTTAGAAAATATGTCACAATGACAATGTTATTCGCTGGATAAAACTTACCAGCTGATTGAAAAATCGGGCCTCATGAAAAGGCTCCTTATTTTGTGGAAAAGATCCGCGTAAGAAAGGAACATTATCTGTTGTCTTTCAAAATAAACCACAGAACAAAATTTTAAAAAAATGTTAAAAAAACTTTAATTTGGATGAGAATGCTAAAAATAAGATTTAGTTTAAACCGCACGTCAGTGTGCGTTTTAAAGTAAATCTTATTTTGTTTAAACCGTTTAACATTGTATAGTCAAAACTAGATCTTATTTTATGCAATAACATTAATTCTGTTTTAAAAATGTTTTATTCTATTCTAAAAACGCCGTAATAAAAACATGTATTGTCTATATAGGTATGTATTTATAATTTGACATTTATTAATCCTTTAATTATTATTATTATAATAATATAAATTTACACCTTTGTGCTGATGAAAGAAAAGGCGTGTAGTACATTTTTATACATTTTGTTATTATATTAAATGAGAAGAAGAAGAAAAACATTTATTAATAACACACATAAATACAAAAAAAATGAGGCAGACACTATACACACAAGAAAAAAATAAGATGACACAAAAAGGAAACAATGTTCCTTTGTGTACGATACACTAAGATTAAAAATGCAAAAATACAATAAACTATGTTCTAACGTTTAAATTAATCGACTATCTATTGGCACCTATGACCTAAATATAATTTAAAAAAAGGTCATAACGCAGGCTGTACCTTTTGTTACGAAGTAACTATTACCTGATCTGTGCTTTTGTGATGTTTTGCTAATGTGACATTATGCTTGCGCATAATACCTATGCCTAGATTGTGCGCCTAAACCTCTAACTTATGTAACTTTCTAAATCTATAGATAAGATTAAACCAAATAAACTTGCAATCGTTTTAAAATAAGACTGCTAACTAACAGGGTGCCTAGCAGTGTTACCGCTGGTCATTTGTAGGGTTACAGTACGCAAGAGATGAAATTACCGTATTGAAACAAAAATTGCCGTACATTTTTTTATTTACATGAAAAAGGATTTTTTTTTCATCAGACAAGAAACACAAGTCAAAAAAATAAAAACCTGTTTATGAAAAAGATGCCACTGAACCAATAGATTTAATAGAAAAAGGCACCACAGATCACTCCTCTCCTCCCATCAAATCCACAACATCACATAATAAGACATCTTCAGTGGTATTCTTTTCATAATAAGACGGTTTTTTTATTTTCGCTATCATTTCGGGAGTTGGCTTGAACCTCGTACAATTTGAATGATTTTTGGAAATGCACTGTTTGGCTAATAATGTTGCATTTATAGTAGATGTTAAGAGGCGGTTTCTTTCTGAATCGGCATTTGCATGTGGCAAGGAAAGAACTTTAAAAACAAACTTCGCCTATCCTGCTATATCCTGCTCCAAAACTTAGCGTTCATTTTTACGCAAACGCTGATTACGTTTCTTTTTTCATCTACAATTTTACTGTATTTCGTAAATATAGTAGCTAGTGGTATACCTACTCAATACTTACTTCCTTATGCTATGATTGCCTGATTGCCGTATTTTAGCGTACGGCAATGACCATTCTGCCGTATACCGTACAATTCGTAAAGAGCCTGAGTGCCGTACGAAACGGCAACACTGGTGCCTAGGTAGTATGAGTTTTGTTTACTGGCAACATTTTTCGCCCTCTACCGGAATTTTGTGTAGAATGGCAGATAGTTTTTTTTTCGTCTCATTCAATAAATTAATGAGTTATATATACGATTGCATTTTTATTATACAGGGTGTGTTTTTTGCTTAGTTGACTGATGACATTTCGTTTATCATTACTAAAGGCCAATATAGCTATTTCTTTAAAAACGAATAGCAAGTATTTATCTTAATGTATCACTAAATAAAAGGGAGGAATAAAAGAAAGTATTGAAATAAATTAACATTCTTTATTTTTTGGTCCAACAAAATGATCAAGTGCTCCAACAATAAATATAATCAGTCTTCATAATACTTAAATCAATATCACATTATTGAAAGAAGTTTGTATTTGGTGTAACAGGTCACTATTCACTAATGATGCTGTGTTCAATCTACTTCTTCTACAGTGGGGCCGTCATTTCTTTGCTGGTATTGGTATCCACCAGGCATACCTCCCGGCATACCACCAGGCATACCTCCTGGCATACCTCCTGGCGCACCTCCAGCTCCAGCACCGTGCATCTTGCTCATGATGGGCGAGCACACGCGCTGCACCTCCTTCAATCTATGCTCGTACTCCTCCTTTTCAGCCAAGGAGTTGTTGTCGAGCCACCTCAGCGCCTCGTCGCACTCGTTCCTCGCAGTGCTCTTGTCCTGCTCGCTCAGTTTCTCGCCAGCGTCGTCCAGTGCCTGCCGCACGCTGAACACGTAAGCCTCGAGCTGGTTGCGGGACGACACGCGCTGCCGCTGCTTCTCATCCTCCTCTTTGTACGTTTCGGCCTCAGACAACATGCGATCAATCTCGGCCTGTGAGAGGCGCCCTCTGTCGTTCTTGATGACTATGTTCTTGCTGCGGCCGGTGCTGTTCTCTTTGGCCGACACATTCAGAATGCCGTTCGCATCCATGTCGAAGGTGACGTCTATCTTCGGAACTCCTCGCGGCGCAGGTGGGATGCCGGTCAAGTCGAACGTGCCCAGAAGGTTGTTGTCTTTGGTCATCGCGCGCTCGCCCTCGTACACCTGGATCGTGACGGCCGGCTGGTTGTCAGAATAGGTGGTGAAGGTTTGCGACTGCTTGCACGGAATCTTCGAGTTGCGCTCGACGATCTTTGTCATCACTCCGCCGGCGGTCTCGATGCCGAGGGAGAGAGGAGCCACGTCGACAAGAAGTACGTCTTGGATCTTAGCATCGCTGGCGCCGCTGAGGATGGCAGCTTGCACCGCAGCGCCGTAAGCGACGGCCTCGTCTGGATTAATGGACAGGTTCAATTTCTTGCCGCAGAAGAAGTTTTGCAGCAAGCTCTGGACCTTAGGAATGCGCGTGGAGCCTCCGACAAGCACGACGTCGTGAATCTGGCTCTTGTCCATCTTGGCGTCCTTGAGAGCTTTCTCCACAGGGTCGAGAGTGCCGCGGAACAGATCGGCGTTCAGCTCCTCGAAGCGGGCGCGAGACACTCGCGTATAGAAGTCGATACCCTCGTAAAGCGCGTCGATCTCAATAGTGGCTTCGGTGCTTGACGAAAGCGTGCGCTTGGCGCGCTCGGCGGCGGTGCGCAGGCGGCGCAGCGCGCGCGGGTTCAGGCGCAAGTCCTTCTTGTATTTGCGCTTGAACTCGTCCGCGAGGTGGTTTACCAATCGGTTGTCGAAGTCCTCGCCTCCCAGATGCGTATCACCCGCAGTGGATTTCACTTCGAACAGAGATCCTTCGTCGATGGTCAAGATAGAAACGTCGAAGGTTCCGCCGCCCAAGTCGAAGATCAAAACGTTCCTCTCACCTTTGAGGTTTTTGTCGAGCCCGTACGCGAGCGCGGCGGCCGTCGGCTCGTTGATGATGCGGAGCACGTTCAGCCCGGCGATGGCTCCGGCGTCCTTGGTGGCCTGGCGCTGGGAGTCGTTGAAGTAGGCTGGGACCGTGATGACCGCGTCGCGCACCGCCGACCCGAGGTAGGCTTCGGCCGTCTCCTTCATCTTCGTCAGGACCATGCTGCTGATCTCCTCGGGTGCGAACCTCTTGGTTTCCCCTTTGAATTCGACCTGTATTTTGGGCTTGCCGCAGTCGTTGATCACTTGAAGGGCCAGTGTTTCATGTCCTGTTGGATCTTGTGGTCGTCGAACTTGCGGCCGATCAGCCGCTTGGCGTCGAACACCGTGTTGCTGGGGTTGAGGGCGACCTGGTTCTTCGCCGCGTCTCCGATGAGCCGCTCGGTGTCCGTGAACGCGACGTACGACGGCGTCGTCCTGTTGCCCTGGTCGTTCGCGATGATCTCCACGTTGCCATGTTGCCAAACTCCGACGCACGAGTACGTTGTACCAAGATCTATTCCTATAGCTGGCATTTTGTCGTATTTACTTATATTGTTCAATAATTGAATGAAAAAACTTGTTGCAGTGGTAATACTTTTATCACGCTTGTAAATTGTTGATAGTTTCGTTCGGTTTGTACCGATCTCTTCACTCTTAACTCTTCGTCTGATTGCTTTCGTGTTTCAATGAGAACTGTCTTCCCGCGCTCGGCGCGCGCTTATATATCCGAGCGAATGGACGCCTAGAACTTTCCAGCCGGAGCCCGATCGGACCAATCAAAATCCTTTATTTATGGAACAATCTAGCAACTTCGAGTCGGTAACCAATGAGCGCACGGTATCCAAAGCGAGCCTATCTGCCTCGCTTTGGACACGCGACGTATTTTCAGGTCAGGGTGGCAAGCGAAAAGAAACTTACTCGTTTACGGGGTGATTTTATAATTCAATGACATTGCACTAAGTTTGTGTTGTGTGTATTGGTTTCATTTTTTATACACAACCTAAATTACACAATATTTATAAAAAATAATACATAAAATGTATTTATACTGTTGTGTTGTTGTTGCTGTTGTTAAGTTGTTATATTATATTCGTGGACCAACCTAGCACAAAAAGTATCGGATTTGTATTGTAAAACTCTTTAGCGTACAACTGACTTACTTCTGTGGTACAATACGCCTTTGTAAATACATTATATTTACGAACAAAGGAGATTGACCGGTCTGGGCCAAATGCTGGGAATACTTTTACTTTTTCCTTACATGAAGAGATATTAAAAAAAACAATTAAAAAAAACATCCACGGGGTTATATTGTACTAAAAAATTATCTTATGGCTTTTTGGTGCTTTAACTTTTGATATATTTTTTTAACGATGTCGTTTAAATATAATATTAAATAATATTATTATATTACTTATTTATAGATTCAATATTTATAGACGACGATGAGGATGACGATTGATTTGGTATTTTTTTTAAATGTTTTTATGAGGCCTAACATAGAGGATCATTTATTATGTTGTAAACGTATGTAACGAATATATGATTGACTAGCTGTGCCCTGCGGTTTCACCCGTGTTAATTAGCGACTGTTCCATTCCTATTAGTCATAGCGTGATGTAATATAACTTATAGCCTTCCTCAATAAATGGACTATTCAACACAAAAAGAATTTTTCAATTCGAACCAGTAGTTCCTGAGATTAGCGCGTTCAAACAAACAAACAAACAAACAAACAAACTCTTCAGCTTTATAATATTAGTATAGATTGATTGAATGACTATCCTTAACTAAGTGTTGTTCTATAAATAAAATCCATTGTTTGTAATATACCGCCTTTTATTTGAAAAATAAGCTGTTTGTTATTATTTTTCGTTAATGTAAAACCTATACAATAGATGTTTTTTTTTCTCAATACTCCTCGGATAGATTCTGAAGCGCTTTGGGTCACAGACTAGTATTAGTCTAAGAAACATTATGCACTATGATTCAATGTTGAGCAGCACTTGGTCCAACGTCCATACAAAAATGATCAATCTTCTCTACATACCTACTAGTACAGATATATATATAATATTTCTTTCTACCTTTCGCAAAGTGCGGTGAATCGTTGATTTATTATTTTTCCGTAAGCAAGTACATTTAGTACAGTACATTTAGTTTTGTTCATCTTTTTGATATTAAAATCATATCAAAACAGAAGTCATAATATCACCGCTGGAAAGACACAACAAAGAAATGGTGTGGGTAATTTTACCCACCGCATTAGCTCGAAGTAGGGAGAACCGTCTAGAAACACCGCATCACTGAGCGTATGACGTACCGCGCGAAAGAGACAGCAATAGCATTGTTTGTGTTTTTATTCAGTAGACACAACACACACATTTCGTTTGTCCGAGGGTCGAAATAAATGTTATTGTATTTACGAGAATTTTCTACCCGTGCCCTTGTGTTATTATTATAAACTACAATGCTAACAATAAATACGTATCGCTTTTCTAGAATCTCAGCTAAGTCATGCTCAGCTGTTTAATTTGGGAGTTGACTGGTTAGTCAATAAAAAATTTACAGATTTCGCAAGAATCGGATCATTGAAAATGAATACCTACAACAATTTACGAACAAAAGAACATTTTATTTTCCAACTTGAATGCACTTCTCGCCTGCATCCGCATCTTTTAACACCATTACCATGACGATCGGTCAATAATCAAAGAAGTTATACCCGTTTTTCTACAATACCAAAACTAAAGGGACCACCTACAGGTCACAAAACCGATTTTCAAAATTTTTTCGCCATTTTGTAGCTAAACTAATACCCTAGGACGCTTTTTTTCATTTTTTCTTAAGTCGATTTTCTTTTTGAAATATTTACAATTTAGTATACAAACACCCCTCAAAAACCCGATTTTTTCATTTTTCAAAATAAAAAAAAAGTTTCCAGCCGATTTTCAAAATTCAAACGCTCACACGTGTCTCGATAAATTCCTCAACTCATGGTATTATTTCCATCTCGATTCTCCCAAAATCCTCGGAGCTATGGCCAAAAATACGTCTCAGGCGATTTGCATCTTATAACCATTTTCAATGGTAAAACTTTGTAGCTACCTACCTAACAACTGTCAAAACGATTTTATGGAATAGAAATTGAATGGGAATGACAAACTCATGAACTACCTATGACGTCACTATTTTGTTTCGTCATTGCAGTGTTTATTATTATAATAACTTTTTAGGTTGTAGAAATTCATGCTCATCAGGGGGGCGATTTTTTGAACCGGTGATTAGTTATCACCAAAGACATTTAACTACCTATTAAATCTCTTTGGTTATCATTATCACGCTATAGTATCAATAAATGCTTCTTATTCAAGAGAAGAGGACAAGTATCGTTCATAAATTTTTAGAGTCAAGAGTTTACTTTATTTTTGACTCTGAAAATTTTAGAACGATATTTATCTTAACAATCAAATTATTAATAAGGCAAAAAATATTACATTTCTTATTGTATTTCATGTTAATTTTATTTTGACATCGCCGCGCCGCCGGTGATATTCAAAGATCGCCCCCAGGTCGAATTAAAATTTGATTTGATTTATACGTTAAATGTTCGGTAATTAATTTTTGTTTTGCAACACCCCTATTATTAGGTAATGCGAAACGACAGACGTGCTGAATAGATGTAGCTTCCATCCTGGACATGGACTAATTCCATTAAAAAAATAGAAATTAACCAATCAACCTCAGAACAATAACTAAGTGGTAATTAATAATGATACTTACCTATTACATCATCATCATCATCATCATCATCGTCATAACTTTAATCTTACCTACTGTCTTATTTAATTTGTTGTGGATGGTGTTTTAATAAAAAATTTACAAGATTTAATTTTGAAATTGAAATTTGATTTTAGTTTGGTACCTACCTACGTAATATGATAAGAAGCTCTATTTTCTCATACGGAATGGATTACACAATTTTTTAAACCTATTTCAAAATCAAAATCTTTATTGCCTGTCACATCACATGGTATGGATATGACGTACGTATGACGTATGGACCATACCACACTGTATATATGTATGTGTACCTAGGTACATTGTTGTTGTAATGTCCCAAATCCCCCAAAACTAACGCCCCAAAAATAATAAATTATCAAAATCATATCATATTCATTGTTATTTTTAAATTTTAAGTTATATTTTCGCACGCATATTTATATCGATCAGCTCAAATAATTTTATCTAAGTACTAAAAAGGTAGGTAAGTACACTATCTAGGACCTCTTTTGTTGCACATGTAACTGCATGGGATTAAAAATTGATTCTGTTCTTTATCTTAAATTTTTATAGGTATATGACATATTTTTGCATGCATTCCTATTTATATAGATTGGTAAAGCTTTTTTATAACACAATCGCATATTTTTGTCAACAAATCCATGCAAACTTTTTTTATTGGTAAAAATAATATCGTTATATTTGCGTATTATTAAAAATAATATAATTCTATTCCATCGTATCTAGGTTTTGTAACAAGTTGCATTATTGGATCCACACTTCGGCGAACGTTGTAGATCTTTCGCCTCCCTGCACCGGGGTGCAGCGCAGGGCAGAGACATCGACCCCGCGCAGCCCTGCTAATGTAGGTCGTCCGCCCCGGTCTAGATAGAACCATCGCGAACGCTCTGGAAGCTGATGGAGGCCGGACATGACGTAGATGCAATGGATGCTGGCGCAGGGCAGAGGCATCGACCCCGCGCGCAGCCGCGCTAATGTAGGTCGTCCACCGGTCTAGAACCTTCGCGAGCTGGAGGCCGGACGTGACGTAGATACAATGGATGCTCCTATTGATTTTCTCTTAGTAAAGGTACTCAAATAGTTTGCTGTAAAATCGTAGGTACTCAGTTTGCGTTAGTTTAGTATGTACCTACTTACGAAAGTACTACTAACTCGAGATGAAACGTAGCTATTTTTAAAAATGATACTTACAGCATTTCTTGTGAATACTTTGTTTTACGGATATTTAAAATGTTTTTGTATTTATTTGTAACTGCTTACATTTAAGAATTTAATGTATTAGGAAGATTCCTGTCTCTTTTAGGTAACTAGAGCAGAAAGTAATGGAACTTAAAACAAGCCCTACCACCGAGTAAAAAACATATCCCCCTGCTGGGAATCGAACCCGGGATCTCAGGGCCTTAGACCGGTGGTCTATCAACTCTCTATTATAGAAAGATACTCTATCTTTACTTACAATAAAACAAAGAATAGGCTTGGAACTGATATTATGTGTTTTTAGATTAGAGCAAGAGACAAAACACGGAATAGCTATGTCCAAGCTTATTCTTTGTTTATTTGTAAGGTCCATACATTTTTTTTTATTCGAATTAAATATTGTGTTTTCGTTTCGAAATCTCACGATTTAGCTAGCTTCCTAGGTACGTGGATCTGTTTACTTTAGGACTCATAATTACTGACTTTCACACTTAGAACAGTCACAATAATAAGCGAATGAGCACTTTAGTTGTTTTTTTAAAGCAAGTAATCGAACAGCTGCTTGTCAACCTCTAACGATGTTATTATAACACGGTACATATGTAAGTGTACAGCTTTTCTTTCGTTGCTGACCGTTACAACAACCATCCATCCCATCCACTCATCCACACACCTTCATCAAACAAATTCTAATTCTTATTCTTTTCTTATTCTTATTCTGTTTATATATACAGGTCGACTTTTTTATCACCATCCAAACCTTCTGAGATGGCTCCCGTGATACAAACGAACAACTTTTACTATTGGACCAACTTCGTAACTCGATAAAAAAATTCAGCTGTTCCATACAAAACATCAATATTCATTCGACCAAAATGTATGAAACAGCTGATTTTTTCTTGATCTACCTAACAGACACGAAATATGCAGAGCTGTCTGTCAAGTGTTTTCACCATGTTTCCACTAGTAATCGTCAACCTTCACTAGTTAAGAGCGGCAACCCTAAAAAAAGTAGTAAAGTAAAGCCTATAACTGTCCCACTGCTGGGCAAAGGCCGCCATGATGTAATCAAGTCATCTTTTTTTTTATACTAAAAAAAAACTTAGCTAAATAACATATTACATATTAACAAAATAGGTGCCGACCTTCTCGAGGCGAACACTGCGAACACTGCATGCAATTAAAACATTGAAAAACAGTAAAAATAATATTTTAAAGACAAATTCATTAAATTAAATAAATTTCTAAATTTCTAAACACATAAAATTTGAAGATCAATCAATCAATCAATCAATCAATCATTTATTAGTTCATAAGCATGGGTATTACAAGATGTCACATATAAAGAAAAGAGAGGTACAGCCATGATTCACCTTAAGGTATACGAACATTGATGAACATTAAAAATTTAAATAATAACAATTACATAGTCATTCTAATTCATGAGATTATTTAAATTATATTAGTCATTTCTTAAAATATATATATATAATAGAATAAAAAGGCAAGTACATGTCAGTATTGAAATAGCTATTTTCATCATTGTTTAACATAGCATACGCAAATAAATTATATTCTATTCTATTCTATTCTACGTTATTAATTATATTTGTCATCAAAAAAAGATTGTATGTCATAATAAGCTTTTTTCGCAAGAAAGCCATTGAGCGTACTTTTAAACCTGTTATTGATTTTAATCGATCTGATATTTAAAGGAATTTTATTATAGATTTTAGGTGCCATGCAATTTATACTCATTCTTCGGAGAAGGGTTTTACATCCATGAATTGCTTTCAGTGTGCCTTCACGACGACTTCCGATAGAATTCATTTCAAAATGGGTTGGATTATTTCTGACAAAGTTTGCAATTTCGCTTATATACATAGACGGCAGAGTGAGAATTTTATATTTGCGGAAGTACGGTTCACATGAATCATCCCGCTTTAGGCCGAAAATGGATCTAAGACACCTCTTTTGAGCTATGAAGATACTTTGCTTGTCAGTCGTGTTCGCCCAAAACATTATTCCATATCTTAGTGCTGATGCAACATATCCGTGATAGGCTGTCAAAAGCGTTTTAACACTGGCAACCTTCCTTAATTTATAAAGAGCATATGAAAATTGGTTTAGTTTTTTTATTAAATCGTTAATATGATGTTTCCATGTCAGTTTATTATCTTTAGTCAAACCTAGAAATTTAGTTGTGTCTACTTCTTTAATCGAGTTTCCTAAATAGCTGATGTCAAAACTTAATGGATCATTATTTCTCTGTTTAAAATTTATCAAATGTGTTTTCGTCAAATTTATTGTCAAATTATTTAATGTCAGCCACTTTATCAAAGATGTCAATGTATTATTTATGTCTAATTGAATATTTTTAGAATCGTCATAAGTGAATAAAACGGTACTATCGTCAGCAAAAATGGTCATATGATGATCGGTTACGGCAGGGAAGTCGTTTATATAGACAATAAAAAGGAGAGGACCTAAGAAGAATTATAAGATAAATAATGAAAGTAATGGTATATAAAATAAGTTTTAAAAAACTAAAATTAAAATAATTAAAGTCATCGCTACAATTGATGGGTAATGGATTAATCACCACGCTTGCCAAATTCGGGTTGGTGATCGATCACACACCCGGGCATGTGTGATGCATGCATGCATGCATCGAAAAATCCGTAACACACATTGCTTGACCTGGGAATTGGAAGCGGGTTCGAGAGGGAGGCGAGAAGTAGAACACGCCTAAGCATTTTGAGGAGCAAATTAGTGTTTAACTAATATAGCTACTATGATAATTACAGTTAATTTAATAAGTAAACAAATATTCTTTTTGCCATGTTATTGGTAAGGGTAATAATCAAAGAGAATTTAACACTACGTTTAGTAATAATAAAAGAAGTGTCATTGTTTCTTCTTCTTTTATTTATGGCATGTTTTGTGTCTACAGCCGAACACAATTCCGCCAATATCACGTAGGTAGCCAATACACGGAAGAATTCTTATGGAATAAATTATAATTTTGCGTAAATAATTAAGCAACTACTTTTTTGCCATGTTATTGGTAAGGGTAAAGAGAAATAATTAATTACTTTAACAAATTGTCATTGTTTCTTCTTCTTTTATTTATGGCATGTTTTGTGTCTACAGCCGAACACAATTCCGCCAATATCACGTAGGTAGCCAATACACGGAAGGATTCATATGGAATAAATTATAATTTTGTGTTAATAAGTAAGCAACTACTTTTTTGCCATGTTTGTAATTAATAACTTCTCTCAATAGAGAAGTTATTAATTACTTGAACAAATTGTCATTGTTTTTTTTTTATGGCATGTTTTGTGTCTACAGCCGAACACAATTCCGCCAATATCACGTAGGTAGCAAATACACAGAAGGATTCGTATAGAATAAATTATAATTTTGGGTTTTTAAGCACAAGAACAAGTACAACACAACATGCTAAGATTAGTCACACTCACACATAATCACATTAATATTAAAAATGCGAAAGTTTGTGTGTATATTTGTTGCTTCTTCACGTTGCAACGGATGGATGGATTTGAATGAAATTCGGCATACAGATAGTTTATAACCTGGATTAACACATATAATTTTTTATTTTTTTATCCCTTATCGATTATATAGGTATTGACTATTTGATCGGTATAATGTGGATGTTCTAATACTGAGAGCAAATAGGCGTTTTCGTAAGTGCGAGCGAAAGAGCATAGTAATCGAGTCCGGGGTGGTGGCCAGGGCTCGATACCGGTACCAAAAATACCGGTAAATAACGGTAAATACCGGTAATTTTGGGATCGGTATCAAGCCCTGCTTCTGACAGACAGAAAGAAGGGCCTCAATCATAAAAATAAATTTATCCTTTTTGATAAAACTTTATCACTGCGCTTCTTGCCAAATGAGTTTTGGTGATCACAAACAAAACCTATGCATCGACAAAACCCGAAACACACTTTACCGACACCTTTTTTTTGAGAGAGTTTGCGGCAGCAACGCGTGGGACCGCCAGAGCCCCGTAGCCGTGACAGAAACTATGTTTACTGCATGCTCGCTTGCTTGCATTCTGTAATGCTTATTTGCATGCTGCATGCTTGCTTGCTTTTGTTTTGCTTTTATATTTTAAAATACATATTTTATGTTATTTGTCTTTCTATTAAATGATATTATATGAATTGGATTTTATATTAAGTAATCATTATTTGTTTTAAGTATTATACAAAAATGGTGTTATCGTAAATTAATGTTATACTAAATGTTCTTATAATAGATAAATGTTATGTGTTTTAGTTATTATATCATGTAAATGTTTATCATCATGAATCATTTAATATAAAACCGTTTAATAGGTTTTATATTAAATGAGTTTAGCTCAATCGTTTGTTATACGTTTCAAAATAATGTGTCTTAAAATTATATCAATTAAATAAGTGTTATATTAAACAAAACTATATCATTTGATTGTATATGTTTTGATCATTATACGATATGTTGTTATATTACACATTACACACCCCATCAAAGGCGATGCGTATTAAGTATAGGTCGATAGTTTTTTTTTCCTCTCAATCTAGAAGCAACAATCATCTGTGTTTTTAAAATCAGTAATAATAAAAGACAGCATCCCAGTCGATAGCAACGATAGAAAATTTTAATATACTTACTTAGAAAAAACCTACTTTAAAGAAATTTAACTAGGTAGTCGGCGGCAGATCAACTTACCCAAAACTGTCTAATTTCTACAATCAATCTTGAACTTTATTGTATATACATAAGAATCAATATTCATTGGAGAAATTAGACAGATTTGGGTAGGTTGTGCACTAGAACCTACTTAAATCGATAGGCAGCACTAGTATCGATACTATCGATTGTTGTATTATCAATGGTAGGTACAGGCGCCTGCACATCTACCTATCCAAAACGTTCAAATTTCTTCAACATTTTCAACAGTGTCGGGAGAATTTTACTTTTTATTTTTAAGTGCTAATTTGCTGCACTGAAGCTGAATTAAATAGAAGTACTACTGACCATTATGCTAACGGTTCAGCCACTTGGATTTAGGAAGACCCAGGTTCGATTCCTGGCTGGGTCAGGTAGGCTTTATTTTTATATCTATTGAAGAAATTCGAGCTTGTGGTGCAAGTGTATAGGTACCATAATTAGTGTATAGTTTGTACTTTGGCTATGGTACTCATAGTATCAAATCATTGAAGACGGATACAATCAATAGTATCTCGATATGTACTAATTTATAAAATGTTCAAAATGATTTTTAAAGCAAATTTTGTTGCGAACAAATTACAAAAACACAAATGTTGAAAAAATTTCCACGAGCAGGATTTGAACCTGCACCCTTCTGACATTCCGGGTCAGGTGCTCTTCCAATTGAGCTATCGTGGTTCTAACCAGCCCGCCGAAATTATTCAACACTTTTTACTTTGTAAGCCAAAGGCGCCCATTATCTTTAATATTTGTAAAAATATTATGATCGGATGTTAATGACGGTAGTTGTTGACATTGAATGGGCGCCTTTGGCTTACAAAGTAAAAAGTGTTGAATAATTTCGGCGGGCTGGTTAGAACCACGATAGCTCAATTGGAAGAGCACCTGACCCGGAATGTCAGAAGGGTGCAGGTTCAAATCCTGCTTGTGGAAATTTTTTCAACATTTGTGTTTATGTACTAATTTTTAAATGATTTTAAAAAATTGTAAAATTAAAATAAGTGAACTTACTGAAGTCAAGTCTTTAATTATGTATAATGTGCTTATAACAAATTAAGTAAATAAGTTTGCACTTAAAATTTAGGTTTACAAGGTGAATGAAACAAGTAAATAATTTGTTAAGGTTACATAAGTACCATTTATTTTAAATAATGGAATTGTTTGAACTAAATCAGTCTTTGGCTGTACACCAGTGCACAAAACAATCTTAAGAAACAATCACCAAACACATGGAATCACTAAGCGGTATTGAGATTTAATCTACTTCCTCCATGCGGGATGCATCATCAGCATCACCCTCTAGTGGGGGCACGTCTCCAGCACTGGACTCTTCAACTTGGATAGGCTCATCTTCATCAATGCCAAGACCAAGCTTGATCATGCGGTAGATACGAGAAGCATGCACTTGAGGCTCATCCAGAGTGAAGCCAGACGACAGCAGAGCAGTCTCGTATAGCAGGATAACCAGGTCCTTAACGGCCTTGTCGTTCTTGTCAGCTTCTGCCTTCTGTCTCAGTGTCTCTACGATTGAATGATCTGGGTTAATTTCCAAGTGCTTCTTGGCAGCCATGTAGCCCATGGTGGATGTGTCACGGAGAGCCTGCGCCTTCATTATGCGCTCCATGTTGGCTGACCAACCATACTGGGCGGTGACAATGCAGCATGGAGACTCAACTAGGCGGTTTGATACAACAACTTTCTCAACTTTGTTGTCAAGGATGTTCTTCATGACTTTGCAGAGGCCTTCGAACTTTACTTTGTCCTCTTCACGTTTCTTCTTCTCCTCCTCATCCTCGGGCAGCTCAAGACCTTCCTTTGTGACAGAGACCAAGGTCTTGCCATCATACTCCCTCATTTGTTGGACTACATATTCATCGATCGGCTCAGTCATGTAGACTACTTCATAGCCACGTTTCTTGACACGCTCCACAAACGATGAGTTGGCAACCTGGTCACGGTTCTCACCGGTAATATAATAAATATGTTTCTGGTTCTCCTTCATACGGGATACATACTCTTTGAGCGAGCAACACTCATCTCCAGACGCAGAGGTATGGTAGCGGAGCAGATCTGCCAACTTGGATCGGTTCTGAGAGTCCTCGTGGATGCCCAGCTTCAGATTCTTGCTGAATTGCTCGTAATACTTCTTGTAATTTTCCTTGTCCTCTGCCAGCTCTTCAAACAATTCCAAGCATTTCTTTACTAAGTTTTTCCTAATTACCTTGAGGATTTTGTTCTGTTGCAACATCTCACGAGAGATGTTCAGGGGCAGGTCCTCGCTGTCGACCACGCCCTTAATGAAGTTCAAGTACTCTGGGATGAGGTCTTCGCAGTTGTCCATGATGAACACTCTGCGCACGTACAGTTTGATGTTGTTCTTGCGCTTCTTGTTCTCAAAGAGGTCGAAGGGAGCCCGGCGGGGGACGAAGAGGAGGGCGCGGAACTCGAGCTGGCCCTCGACGGAGAAGTGCTTGACGGCCAAGTGGTCTTCCCAGTCATTGGTGAGGGATTTGTAGAAGTCGCCGTACTCTTCCTGGGTGATATCGTCAGCGTTGCGCGTCCAAATAGGTTTGGTCTTGTTCAGCTCCTCGTCCTCAGTGTACTTCTCCTTGATGGTCTTCTTCTTCTTCTTGTCTTTCTTGTCCTCCTCGTCGTCCTCGCCCACATCCTCTATCTTTGGCTTGTCGTCTTCTTTCTCATCTTCCTTCTTCTCTTCTTCCGCCTCGTCGTCAGAGAGCTCCTTCTCACGCTCCTTCTCAACCATAAGCTTGATAGGATAGCCGATGAATTGCGAATGCTTCTTCACAATCTCCTTGATTTTGTGCTCTTCCAAGTACTCAGCTAAGTCCTCTTTGATGTGCAGCACGATCTTGGTACCGCGGCCCAGAGGCTCGCCGATGTCGGGCCTGATTGTGAAGGAACCGCCCGCAGCAGACTCCCACATGTACTGCTCGTCGTCATTGTGCTTGGAGTGCACGGTGACGCGGTCGGCGACCAGGTAGCACGAGTAGAAGCCCACACCAAACTGACCGATCATGCTGATGTCAGCGCCGGCCTGCAACGCCTCCATGAAAGCCTTTGTGCCGGACTTGGCGATCGTTCCCAAGTTGTTCACGAGATCGGCCTTGGTCATGCCGATACCGGTATCGATGATCGTTAGCGTGCCCTCGCTCTTGTTCGGCACGATCTTGATGTACAGCTCCTTGCCGCTGTCCAACTTCGACGGATCGGTGAGAGATTCATAGCGGATCTTGTCGAGAGCATCGGAAGCGTTTGAAATTACCTCACGAAGAAAGATCTCTTTGTTGGAATAGAATGTGTTGATGATCAGCGACATAAGCTGGGCGATTTCCGCCTGGAAGGCGAAGGTTTCCACATCGCCCGACTGGGTCGTCTGCATCTCTCCCGGCATCTTGTTAATTTAATTTCACTTTATAAAAGAAACTTCACTTTTAAATGATAGCGTGGTTTGAAGAACACGTGTGAAAATCTCGCAGCGAATAGCGCTTGGCTTGTCTCTTCTCTTTGCAATTTCTCAAATATCACCCGGCGCCAATGTCAGTTCGTTTATATACTCTCAGCCCACGGGCGACATCTGTGAACGAGTAGAAATTTCTAGAGCCGACGCGCTACTCGCCAGAGGTTACCAACTAATGGAAAACTTTATATAATATAAATATTTATTTCATAAAACAGTCATAACAGAATTCATTTTGGAATAGAAATATGTTATTTCTTACATTAAATTAATTATTTTCCATAAATCTACTTACTTAATGGATTATTAATACTGTAAAATACAGTCATCTTATTCAATCTGCTGATTGAACACTTAATTGACAAAAAGCTACAAAAAAACTTTTTTAGGCACCTAACCCTAACAGGAAAACAAATATGGCCGTATGAATAGCATTGCTAAATTAGAATACCCACTTAAAATCATTACAGCATTGTTCTACTAAGTAATGTTTTTTATTAGATTCTTACTGAATAAATTACTTCCTTAAAAATCTTTATTTTTATATAAAATATAAAATAATCTAACACATAATCTTTTATTTCTTTTTGTAATTTTGAGTTTTATGAAAGTTAAAAAACATGAAATTGTCAAAGAATAATACTTACTACAGGCTAAACAAAACTAAAAAGTTTAGGTATAATTAGGTTCTATGTTATTATAACTGAGTTTAGAAACAATACCACGTACAGTGTTAAAATTTGTATCAGAAAAGGCACATTGGCACATAACTGTTACTAATAAAAAAAAGTTTTTTCTTCAATCATAAAAAAACATTAGTTGGTAAACAGGTATAGCATCCCTGCCTATGTTCGACGTCAACCAGCTACTCGACACCAGGTAGCGCTCCAATCGGCTGCGAAAATGTTGTGGAATGTTCGAGAACTTTCTTCAAGAAGTATCTAAAGTATTAATTTCTGTATGAAATTAATGATAAAGAATAAAGTTTACGTCATATTATAATTAATAGCTTTTACTGAAATGCTTATTCTAGATAATACTGTTCATTCTGTAGTTATTTTCCAAATTTTAATAAAACATCTAGAACGTTCTTGCCACATCTGGTTGGTAAATTCATTTCTGTCCGCCGTAAGCGCTAGTAGTTTCCGTGTGATAGTACATTGATTTATCAAGTGTTACCAGTCAAGCATAAATATTACGAACAATGAAATAATTTTACAACTGAAATACCTATATTGATTAATCACTTTTTGACGATATTTAAAAATCCTATACAACTTTTTTAATGGTACTTTAATGTAATTTTAATAGTACATAGTGAATATTTCTCCTATTTTGTAATGCAGGATTGTCTGGAAGAGATCTCTTATACCTACTTACCTATCTAAGTCCACTTTTTGTATGTACTTTTTGTACGTTACTAGGTAGGTACCTAGTACATCATTTTCTATTCATGTTTCATAGGTCTCTCTTACGTTATTCCATAACATTCTACTTACTTATATCAAAATAAAGCTTTTCATCCTAGCCTTGCCATAATTATAGAATTATTAATTGTTAACCATAACCAAGACTTTAAAGAGAGAAAAGAGAGAGAATGAATAGGTAGGTAGATATTATGATTTTGTTAGTCTGTACAATCTCGAGTTTTGAAAATTGTGCATAAAATTCTGTTCATTATGAAAATCTTTAAATAAAATCGAGTATCATAATAAAAACCTAATAGGTAGTAATATTATAAAAAAACTGATAAAAATGTATAATATTTAATCAGTGTAGCGTGGCAACACTCTAACTAGAGATAAATAAAAAAATCAAATTTTGTAGTAGGTACTACGTTTACCTACCTACCAAGCTATGTAGGTACTTATCTTAGTACCTAAATAAAGGTACTATAATACCTTTATATATGCGTATTCATATGGTATTGATTTTAACTAATTTTAACCGTAGCTGTCGAACTTTCAAGAAGCATTACCTATAAACATTGACTATAAAGAAATAAATTGAACATCATCATAACCAATAATAAAATGCCACCACGTTTTTGGAGTGGCATCCATGCTTGCATGTTATTTTTATTTGGCAATAGGTGGCTACCTATGTAGGGATGCAAACAAAGAATGTCTTTGTGACAAAGGCATAAGATTGTAACTCTCTCTCTCTCCTTCCCACTTCCCAGCATTCACACAAAGGAATTTGTAATGTAATAAAAAGTTGCAAGGGTTGTAGGCACCAAGGTATTATTGTTGTAGGGTACAAAAAACTGGCGTCTAACCGCCAACCGGTAGCTTATTGTAAAAATATTGCTAACCAAATGTACCAAATGCGAATTTAAATACGTCTAATATTTTTTAAACTAGATTAATTCAAGATGTACTATGTATGGTGGTAGGTAAGAGTTAAGAAATAATAAAATAAAAAAAGGATTTTCTTCCTATCGCCCTAGTTTAGGTACCTAGACTACATTAGCACCTACTTAAGTGTCAAATTAGCTTAAGCTTTGTAAATGGTTATTGAACAATAAAGATTTCTATTATTAAAGCACCTAAGTAAAGCACCTAACCTACTAGGTACCTACGGGATAAGCCGACACGTGATCGATCACAGAGAAACATGCTCAGAAACTTGATAAATGGGACAATGTCCCTAAGTAACCTAAATGCAGCTAGCGTAATCTATAATTAACTAGGCAAGAACCTAAGAATTTACGGTAAACTAGCTGTTTACCACGTTGTGGTTAGGCAGGTACCTACTCCATGGATAAATAAATATGCTAGTTTACTAGATAACCTACATAAACAATCTTTATTCCAGAAAATGCGCTAAAATACCGTTATAGTACTCCCGGATCTATATTTAATCTGTGCAATGGAATAAAATGACAATAAAGAGGATTTGTGCAGCGCAGGTAGCCTACAATGAAACAGACCGATCTTTTCGCCTTTTTTGGTTATTTACTAGGGCGTCTACCTATTTTCCATTACATTTTTTTTGAGAACCTAGGTTCTAAATGTATTGATCGCAAAATCTTAGTGTGTGTGGGTGTGTCTATGCATTATGTATGACAATGGATCAGATCAAATTAAACTAAAATAAAAAGAATCATACATCGTTTAGTCATTAAAAGATGATGAAATGAAACAATGTGTAGTCATGCATTACGCGGAAGCATGTGCCGCACTGTCCCCCTCTATTGAGGAGAGGAATAGTTGTTTCCAAAAGCGTTCAATCAAGTTAAATTACATGTATGAACTTAAATAAGTTTACGAATGTTTGCACTTTTTTACTTTTGTTTTAAAATATTAAAATAACGAAGCTTTATCTTGTTAATAAATTCTTTGACACAATTTGCAATTCCACCGAGTTTTTATTTGCAATCATATCTTGAACAGTTGAATGCATCCGTAATTGACGTCTATGGTTGCATAGCAACGGGATGACGACCGACGGGTCGCACGCTTGTGCCATAGCAACGGCGGGTTGGCGTCACTTCAAAGGTTTTTCAGCTACTAGCCGCTAGATGGCGTTACACGGTACAGTGAATTAGGAACATTCCACTAGTTTCTATAATGATGAGCGAGAGTTGCGGTGTAATAAACTTTTCCCCGCTAGATGGCAGCACAATATTAATACGTAAACATTCGACTTGTTTCTAGAGTGGTCTGGGTTAGCAAATAGGCGTGCTATACATATAAGCGGAACCGGCCGGCCCGGCCGCGTCACTTGTAGGCAGTGTTATTCGGATTCACTTGCAAACAACTCAAGTTCAAGCTCGAACTGCGAAACTGCGAAACTGCGAACTACGATTTTATATTGAAAGCTACTGAATTTCAACCATTGTCGAAGAATACTACAGTTACAGATATGGCGTTAGTACCTTATTTTCTCGACGGCTTGCGTCCACGTCGCGTTAGAAATTCACTATTCGGTTTCGATTTGGCCGACGAACTATTAACCGACGTTTTCGACCGACCAAGCCTAAGTCTTCGTCAATACGTCCGCCCTTTGAAGAACTTATCAGCGCTCGCCAGAGACATCGGTACCACAATTAAGAGTGACAAGGACAAATTTCAAGTGAACATCGACGTCCAACATTTCGACCCTGAAGAGGTTTCTGTAAAAACTGCTGACGGGTTCATCGAAGTGGAGGGGAAACATGAAGAGAGGAAGGACGAACATGGCTTCATATCCCGACATTTCAAACGTCGCTACGCGTTGCCGGAAGGCTGCAATCCGGAGACAGTTGAATCGCGTCTTTCGTCGGACGGCGTGCTATCTGTCATTTGCCCTAAAAAATCGTTAGGGTTAAAGGATGAACGGGCTATCCCGATCACGCATACCGGGCCGGTGAGGAGGAAGCTGCAGGATGATGAGGAAAACGGGGAAGTCATTGAAGAACAAACGAAAACACCGCAGAAGAAACGCAGACACATTAAACAATAGTAAATAAATTAGGTTAAAATAATCATTCAATTTGCATTTCCAGTATTACTCAGTATTTAAGACTGATTTGTTTATAAGTACAATAAATACAAGATTAAGTTAACTAACATTTTCTTTCATTTATGCCTCTATTCAACCTCCAATTAAATTAGTATGTGTGCGACAACACAGCTGGGCCACAGTCAAAGACATTTAACTTACCTATTGAATCTCTTTGGCCACAGTGGAAAGAAGAGTGTGCGAGTTTTATTCGCCATTCGATCATATTAACGAAAACATGTATTTATTTGGCAAAATTTAAACTCTTCTCGTATGTCGCCAGGTGCGCTGCTTCAATGCCATACTAATTTTTGTTTTCGTAAACGCAATCGAATGAATATGGATATAGTAAACAAAACTCACACTAGGCAGGGCACCCTGATAACGTCATCACAGCTGGTACCACAAGAAACCCCATATACACACACTTTTTTTTTTTAAATATATTAATTTTATTTTAATGTATTTCAGTATAATAAAGTAAATTAAAAATGATTGCTGATCTATTTGGCTTTGGCCGCCATCATCAACTTTAATTACAAAATTTGACGGTCTAAAAAGTGGAAAATAAAAAAAAATTAAACGAAGTTATAATATTTGTTTGGTCATAGAATGGATTTCATTCTGCTCGTTCACTGGAGAACGAATCCCTGGAGGGTTCAATTCCTAGGTCGTGCATAGTGTAAGCATAGTGTTAAGTGTTAAAAAATTTACTATTGCATATTAACCGGAGTTTGTGATCGGTCACCGACCCATATTAAAAGCGTGACCAATACCTGACATTGTAGAGATAATTTTATTCCAATGATGGAAGCTTTTGCCCAGCAGTGGGATAGTAAAAATAGTCTTATAATTACTACTAATTACTACCTATATGGGCTACATGCAAAACTTGTACGTTTGTTTCTCCTGGCTAAATAAAATAGCAATGCGTTATTATTGACGTATTGTCAATATAAAAGATAAAGGCGTTAACCAAAACGCCGACTGGTTTATCTCGCTATAATACTTTTTAAAAATGCTTTATTATTTCAAATATCTTACCTCATAATTCTTATAAACTCGTTATTTAAAATGGTCTTGTACGGTGCGGTACTGTTCACCATATGAACGAATATGGTCTTACAGCGATCAAATCCGTAATTTTGTGTCAAGCCGCGATGTGAAACTCTTACTAGCACATTAAATCTATTTGGCTAATAAGACTTTTAGCAAATACTTACTTACCTTAATAGCGATTTTAAGGACTTTGTCAAAGCTAGTACAAAAAAACTGTTCACTAATATTGATGTAATCAAAAATATTTGGTTAAACACAGTATTTCAAACCTATTAAGAAACAAGCACCGAGCAGCATTGCCTTATCATCCACATCTAGCTGTGTAGGGAAGGTCACCCCCAAATGTTTGTAGTCCATTACTGCTCTAACCGTCCAGCCATTGCTGATGCGTCCTACCAGCTCATCTTTTGACAGCACATCGTAAACTAAGCCACAAGATTTGCGAGCCTTAATTTTCAGGATCACTTCGCCGGTCCTATTCTTCACCGGCAGTGTGCAATGACATAGTATCTTTTCTACATAGCCTACGTAGTTACCAGGAGGTGCCCACACTAAAACCTTGTTAGAACACAGTGCAAACGGTTTCTTTATAACGATCACCTCGTTGCCGTAGAAGTTGAAGATTTTGACAACGAATGTTCTGCAACCTTTTATTTTCACCGCAAGGAAAGTTTTCTGGCCTTCCCCGTTGAAGATTGTGTAGCCAATACCTTTTTTACCGATAACTTCGTGTAGAACGTCTAGTTTTTTGGCGACAATCAGCTCGTTTAAAGGCACCAGATAGTCTAACCCTGGATATTGGGTCACAATTTTAGGGCAGGGCATCCGTTGTTCATGGTTTAGTTTTGATTTCATTAGTTTCGGTGGGCGCTACCGATTGGTATACATTATGTGTTGGTTTCACATGGTTTAGATCCTTGTAACATTTATATGTAAAAACTAGTCAATTTATGAATAAACTTTCTTCCATTCTAAATTGAAACATGGTTGTGTTTTTTTACTGTTTTTTTAACAAACGGGAGAATATTAATTTACTTTTTTAAGATAACAATAATAAATCATTATAGGCAACATTGCCTATAATGAATTCCTCAAGCTACATAGCAGTGACAAATACTCTCCAGTTTCCATTGTCAATTTAAATGACATGAGGTGGAAAATGAATGAAAGGAAGATAATTTTTAGGCAAAGAGAATAAAAAGTCATCGTCTATAATTTATTTTTAAATCATGGTGCTAAATTAATTCCTCGCAATCCTCACTCACATTTTTAATGTAATAGTATATTTATTTGTGGCTTATCTTAAAATGTTTAAAGGTGGGCGCTAATTCACCACACGGCCCTCGACTGCTGCCCTCTATTGTCATTTATCAAAACCCGCTCATATAACGTATGGGTTCATGCTTCGTGCACAGAGGTTGCTACTAACTGCAGCCAGCTGCTTTTAAATGCCTGCCGCCATGGTTCGTATCAAACATACATGCTTAAAGCACAGATGTCACTTTTAAGTGTTGTTCAAAAGCTTAAAACTTAGCTCGTTCAAATAGGTATTGAACAATTCATATTTAATCATATTATATAAATATTAAATTACATGGATTTTTAGGAATTGGATAGCGTTGTGGTTTGCGCATTCTGGTTGCCATTTCGCAAGTAAGATTATTAAGTTATAAGAGATTTTCATAGATGGCGCTGCAAAAATGTCAATGCACTGCCATCTATCGTCATAGCCTATATATCAAAACCTAGTCATGAAACGTATTGGTTCATCGTTAATGCACAGAGGTCGCTTCTATTTTTTGTGAGCAAAAAGTTTGTTTTATTAATTTATAAACCCACAACTTATAAATTACTTTATATTTTATGTAAAATTTAAATATATGTATTAGGAGCATATGCTGCGCCATCAAGCAGCGGTTTAGCGTTCGGTTTACAATCTTGTATGTTAAGCAACTTTCTTGTTGTGTCACCGGATAGATGCTAAACTAAAATATTCCTTCAGTGACGGTGGTCGTTAAAATTTACCAGCACGTACAATGGGCCAGCGCGTTGGGTTAAGTTTTAGACCCAGTAATCCCGGATTCGATTCCCGGTTGGGGAATAACATATTGTAGTCAATTTGGTTGGTGGTAGGCCTTGTTTTAAGTCCGCCTGGTTAGCTACCATTAAGTTATCTGTGTCTGTTGTGATAACGAAATATTAATAGCAATTTTGTGTTCCGACAGTTAGAGATAAGCTGCCAGTACCTCAGTAGTTAAGGGTTCCGTCTGAAGTGCGCTTCCACCTATAAGAAAATCCAAGTTATGGAATAAGAAAGATGATGACGATGATGATGGTGATGAAGATGATGAAGATGGTGATAAAGACGATGATGATGATGATTTCTTTGCGCCTATTGACTATTACATTCTATTGACACGCCGCTCTGCCTATCTGCCGCCATGTTATTTCGTAATAAAATATTTCATGATTGAATTTGGGCGTTGCGTTGCGTTTCGTTCTGCCTCGCAGTAATGAATATACTACGTCCCGCCTTGAAATAAATTCTATTCGTAGCAGGCATGTAGGGAATGAATATTACTAAACTTGGGAAATGCTGAAATTTTTATTTAAGTAAAATTTTTCTTATACGCCTTAACATATTAATAACAGGTCATAGAGAAGCGGTTTTTGAATCTTACCGGTAATGTCGAAATTAAAAGTCACATGAAATACATTGTGAAATAATAATAATGATGGCGTTATTGACAATTTTATTATTAAACACACACTACACAGAGCTGTTAACGAAGCAATGCACACTTAACCCCAGGTGTTGATACTATTACCAAATTCCCACTATAAGTACTACACTATGGGTAAATAGCGTTATTTCTATTAAGGCAATTTGGTACCGGTAACGCCGGTAACATTATCTAGAAAAGTATCGCAAATTTTTGTTAAATATTAGTTAATTTACCGGTAAAAATGCCACCCAGGTAACAATACCAAGCATACCGAGACTTTTACCGGTTCTTCGTTTGTCAGAAGTATCGATCATCATCATCATCATCATATCAGCCAAAAAGACGTCCACTGCTGGACAAAGGCCTCCCTCAAGGATAAATCATTTTGAGGAGAATTTGCCATAATCGCCACGCTTGGCAGGCGGGTTGGCGATCGCAGTAAGGTGAGAACAATCACAGAGAGACGCTGCTGCCCATCCTCTGGAATGGTCCCATAGTCGCCTTCTACGACACCCACGGGAAGAGATGGGGTGGTGCAATTCTTTACCCCTGGCACCACACGGGGGAAGTATCGATACCAACCACGAATCCGTACTGGGTCCGCGTGGTGGTTTCTGGCCCGTTCTCTTTATCCATCCGTAGAGAAAACTCGTGCCCCAGCAGTGGGGGCATAAAAAATGAGCTGATGATGATGATGATGATGAAAGCTGGGAGCTGTCTATGTGTACATTTTTCGGGCGTTACTTTATGAAGCTTGCTTTCTGCAATCTTCATATTGTGTGACTTACGCGACGCGGTTTTCTGTCGTCGTTAATTTGACGTTATAAGTATTTGCCGTATAAACACAACTAGGCGTTTTAGCGCGAGGCTTTAGGCCATATTCTGACATTTTTTCTATAACTAACTAGTCTATTAGGCGATTAACCTGTCGTCTGCTGTGAATACAGACAGAATAGCTATTTAATTGTTTGTAGGACGGATCTGGCACCAAACAGACGAAAGGTAAAAACACAATCGTCTTCCTACCGGTGAAGGTCAGTGTAAGTCAAACCTGGTTAAGTGGAGCCGCGGGGCTTGGCTGTGACAGTGGTGTTCTAATTCAGGAGATGACCCACCTGCTTTCGTGTTCTTTGTGCACAAGGGAAGACTTAATGAAGGCCACGGATGGTGCAATGCGCGTGGCCGATCTCTGGGTCGGGTAGATATAAGGCCGTTGACAAAAAAAAGGACAAGAATAAAACACAATTGTAGACGTTTTAAAATAACAGAATCGAAGCTTTAAACGCGGCGTTCTTACGCGCTGCACACGCGTTCTGTTTAATCAAGCCTTTACCCAAAAGGACTTGAAAACATAACAGCCAGTAGCTAATTTGAAAATATACTTTCCTATGGCATCATTATTACTATAACTTACATAGAAACATGAAGCAATATTACAAAGGGGAATTACAGAAATCTTAATACGAACGGAGAGGGGAAAAATAATAATGTATTATAAGTATAGTTCCAAATCTCCCTACTTCTTATTAGGAAAATCTTTAATTGAGTTCCCTCTGTTGTGTTTGGCCATATGTACGTGTCTCCGCACACGAGCGCGCGCAGAGACAAACACTTTCGCATTATATAAATAGTTGTTCAGATATATAGTAATAAAGTATAAATGATGGAACTAACATATAGGAAAATATAATATATTTGTTCGCATAGCTACGACTTGAGCTATATATATTACTCGCTGATGGAACTGGAGTGGCGTGGATGCGACGTTACACTGATATTTTTATTTGTATTTTGCAATTGTGAAGAGCTAGGTGAATTTTAGCTGATGCCAAGACGAGAGTCTACTGAAAAAATAACTTTTTTTAATTTTTTTTTAAATAAAATTATATTTATAAAGTACTAGCTGACCCGGCGAACTTCGTTACGCATTTTTTTAAATATAGCCTATGTTACTCAACGCTAATGTAGCATTCTAATGGTGAAAGAATTTTTTAAATCGGTCCAGTACTTTTTGAGTTTATTCGTTGCAAACATACATACAAAAATACAAAGCTTTTCTCTTTATAATATAAGTATCATCATCAGCCTATACTAGTCCACTGCTGGACATAGGCCTCTCCAAGTGCACGCCACCGAGCACGATCCGCGGCTACTCTCATCCAGCTCTTGCCAGCCACCTTGCGAAGATCGTCGCTCCACCTAGTCTGAGGGCGTCCTACACTACGTTTGCCGATGCGCGGTCTCCACTCGAGAACTCGTTTACCCCAACGGTTGTCGGTTCTGCGGCTAATATGACCGGCCCACTGCCACTTCAGCTTGCTGATCCGATGGGCTATGTCGATTACTTTCGTTCTCTGTCGGATCACCTCATTCCGAAGTCGATCCTTCAGAGAAACTCCGAGCATAGATAGCCCTTTCCATAGCTCGCTGAGCGACTTTAAATTTGTGGACCAGCCCTACCGTGAGTGTCCACGTTTCGGCTCCGTATGTCATGACGGGTAGGACGCACTGATTAAAGATTTTCGTCTTTAGACTTTGTGGAATAGGCGACGTAAAAACCCGACGTAATTTTCCATATGCTGCCCAGCCTAGCTGTATTCTACAAGACCCTATGAAGACAAGATCCTACTGAAGAACTACCGACCCTTTTCGCTCCTAAGCCACGTCTATAAGCTGTTTTCAAGGGTCATCACAAACCGCCTTGCGCGCCGACTCGACGAATTTCAACCGCCAGAGCAGGCCGGGTTTCGAGGAGGATACGGAACCATAGACCACATCTTCACAGTGCGGCAGATTATACAGAAGACCGAAGAGTATAATCGGCCCCTGTGCTTAGCATTTGTGGACTATGAGAAGGCATTTGACTCTATCGAAACCTGGGCTGTTCTAGAATCCCTGCAACGATGCCAAGTCGATTGGCGATATATCCAAGTGTTGAGGTGTCTGTACAATGCTGCCACCATGGCCGTCCAAGTACAGAACCAGCAAACTAAGCATATCCCCTTGCATCGAGGTGTGAGACAAGGGGATGTGATATCCCCCAAATTGTTCACAAATGCATTGGAGGATGTGTTTAAAACGCTGGACTGGAAAGGACGTGGCATTAACATCAACGGCGAACACATCTCACACTTGCGATTCGCGGACGACATCGTCATCGTGGCCGAAACGTTGCAGGATTTACGGTACATGCTGAACGGCCTAGCTGATTCTTCACAACGCATCGGTCTCTGGATGAACTTGGACAAAACCAAGGTTATGTTCAACGAACATGCTATTCCGGGACCGATTGCAGTACAAGGCGGTGTTCTCGAAGTTGTTAAGGAATACGTTTACCTCGGGCAGATTTTGAAATTGGGTAGAAACAACTTCGAGAAAGAGGCTAACAGAAGGAATATAAGTATAGATCAGGGGTTCCCAACCTTTTTTTGTCTACTGCCCACTTTAAGAATAAATTATTTTTTAACGCCCTCCTTTTTAAACATACTTAAAAACCGCTAAGTACTTATAACTGATTATTGAAACGCAACTTTATAGTATTCGGACAGAGTATCTTTTATTGAAAATAAATCAAATATAATCAATTCTTATATAAAAACTAATGTGAAGGTTGAATCTGATGCTGTTCAATAAGTTTGTTGATATCAGGTTCCAATTTACTCAAAAACAGCCGCAAGTCGCCACGTTCGGTAACACGCAAACGATTTCTCTTGTTAGTAAGCAGCGTTGCCACAGCACTAAATCCACGTTCACACAAATATGACGATGGGAATGCTATCAAGAATCGTTGAACAATTAACCACAATCCAGGGTACAATTGCGGGATCGGTTTTTGTAGCCAAAATTCTTGATATCCATTTTTGAACTTGATTTTTATTTCTTCGTTTGTTGTCAATTCTATAAGTTCTTCTTCCAACTGAGGTGACATTGCTGTGTTGACATTTGAAAACGGATCCAACACCCAGTCTGGTATTTCCAAGTTTAAAATGTCCTGGTATCGTTCGGTGAAGTCAATGTGGAGGTTTTCCAAATGTTGGCAGTAGGCAAACAAGTCGTCGTTACTGCAGGATACTGATAAATTCGGAAAATTGTGAAACTCACGTCTGCCCATATTCTTTTTGTGCAGAAGCAGTTTGGCTGCGAAAGCAGCAACGACATTTTTTGTTTTAATTAAATTTTGTTCATCGCCTTGCAGTTGGAGGTTCATGTCGTTGAACAATTTATACAGGTCTGTCATGTAAGCTATATCATTCTTTGATGTTATGAGCTTGTTGCGCAGTTCTGTATCTTTAGTTTCCAAGAACTCTATCACAGAGTCAAACAGGTTGTAAAATCGAATCAGACAATTGCCTCTTGACAGCCAACGAACTTCAGTATGAAGCAACAAACGGTTGAAATCTTCGTCATTAGTAACACAAAGCTGATGAAATAATCTATCATTCAAAGAGCTGCTACGGATTTTATTGACTGCTTTGATGACATATTGCAGTGATTGAAATAGTCGTTCACTTAAGTTTCTAGCAACCAAATGTTGTCTATGAATAACGCAATGTATAGCAAGGACATCTGGAATTTTATTCTTTAAGTACGCTATGAAGCCTTTATAGCGCCCTATCATAGCCGGAGCGCCATCCGTAGCAACTGATATAATATTTTTCAAAGGAATCTCTTTCTCTTCACAAAACTTTTCCAAGGTATTGAATATGGTTTCGCCTTTTGTATCTGTCTCCAAATTTCTGGCAAACAATAGTTCTTCACGTATTTTCTCATATTTAATAAACCTCACGTAAGATAGCAACAACGCTTCATTAGTTGGTAAAGTGGACTCATCGAGCTGAATTGAGAATTGACTAGTTCTCAGATGATTGCACAATGATTCTTCAATGTTTTCAGCCATTTCATCAATTCATCTTTGCACAGAATTATTACTCAAAGGAATTTTTCGGATAATATTTGCGGCCGGTTTATGAAGCACAGTAGTTATTACTTCCTTTATTGCTGGCAAAATTAACTCTTCTCCGATGTTGTGTGGTTTGCCTTTTTGAGCAATTAACAAAGAGATATTGTACGAAGCTCGAAGTCCGTCGTCATCTTGCTTAGCAGCCGCCGAAAATAGTTTTGATACATTTGGCTGAGTATTATGCTTTTTCTCTAGGTCTTGAAAATATACTACATTCTTGTCTTTCTTATCTGGATGCATTTTATTCAAATGATCTTGCAGTCTTGAAGGCTTCATTGCTTCGTTCGAAAATGTTTTTAGACATAGAAGACACAAAGGCGACGACGGGTTTGTGGGATTTTCAATAAATCCGAATTTAATATATTCCGCAGAGTATTGCCGTCTCTTCTTTTTTACTTCCGACATTGTTTTGTTTTGAGAAATACGTAAGTGTTGAAATCAAGTACTGCTTATCTATTAAGCGCGAAACCACAAATGAAAATAAAATAAATTTACGTCGTTTATATAGGATTGCATAAGCAGCACGCACCAACAGGAATAAGACAAACGTGCATAAACTCGTTTATCTCATTCGACGCCCAATCGTACTCGACAAGCAAGAACAAGTATTATAGAACCAGCCGATTGATACAGGAATGTACAAATCGGATTATTTAACAAAAACTTGTTAAAACATGATTGCCCGCGGTCTATTATATCGAACCGAGTTTGAGCTATATCTTAATTAATATTAGTTGATGTTCACAAGATGTAGTCGAGAGTCGAGAGCTCAGTCGGTGTCTAAGAGTCTTCCTAGCTAGGTAGATGAAATTATAAATCGACCCCAAAGCCCTACACAACGCCCCCTTTTTTTTCTGGGTCTCTTACCGCCCCCCTTTAGGCCTGCAGCGCCCACAAGGGGGCGTTATCGCCCACGTTGGGAAAGACTGGTATAGATTAATAAAATTTCCACGTGCGGTCAATTCACAACACATAGTATATACAGGGTGTTTGGCGCTTGGACCGACAAATTTTTTTGGGGTGCTGGTGGGGTCATTTCTTACCTTTCCACCCTTAGTCCCTGGTCTAAGGAGTTACGGCTATGGAGATATGATCTTTTGCCCTTTTTTTCTTAAAATTTCATAACTACCGCAATTAAAACCCCATAACTTTTTATTTTTCATTATAACAGCAATTCTTTTTACCAATTGCATTCTGTAATGTATGCTTATTCATAAAAACAACACTTTTTTCCCAATTTACATCCATAATTAGGCAAATGCACCTTTTTAAAAAAAACAATGGTGAACGTATGAATAAAATTCAACTTCAAAATTCATTTACAAAAAAAAGTCAATTTCTCTTAAAGTTTTTTTTATTTAACAGCATTATTTTTCATAAGCTGAATTCTGTAACATAAGCGTCTTAAAAAAAATAACAAGATTTGTTCCAGTTGGACAAACGACCTTTACAAAAATTAATAAAATGACCGGGCCTGCCTATTTAGAGTTTTTGGAAACTGCTTTGCCCGAATTGCTGGCCGAGGTTATTTGAAGAAGACGTGCCTATTGTATTTTAACACGATGGTTGTCCAGCGCATTTTCAGAGAGAAGTTCAAGAACTCCTCACTAACTCATTTCTAAATTCCTGGATAGGCAGAGGCAGCCCGATACCACAGTGTTTAATACCAAAAGGATGCTCTTAAGGTTATTTTAGTAATATTGTTATATAAGTTCTTATTTATTATAAATCTAATTTCGGCTCTGTTCGACTCACGTAAAGAAGATTAAGAGACTATCTTTGTAGAAGATTTGATCCAATTGTTGCCCAGGAATGGAAGTACCTGCATTGAATCCTTGGCACCTAACTGTAATTCTATGTTAAAATGTTTTTAAAATCAAACACAGGGTTAGTAATAAAAAAAGGATCATTGATCAAGGATGTTTTTTTAGTATTCAACATTTCGACATAGTTGCATGACCAAAAGTAAAAAAAAACCATAGTAAGAATCCCTAATTTAAATGACCATATATTAATAGTTTCAAAAGTTATTACCCTGTGTGGTGCCGGGGATAAAGAATTGCACCACCCCATCTCTTCCCGTGGGTGTCGTAAAAGCCGACTAAGGGACCATTCCAGAGGATGGGCAGCAGCATCTCTCTGAGGTTACCCTTAACCTACTGCGATCGCCAACCCGCCTGCCAAACGTGGCGATTACGGCAAATACCCCCCATATACCCCATACACCTAGTCTCAACTATCATTGCACCATAACGTGATAATTAGTCAGTGGTTCAAAAATCTCCCCACAGGTCGTTTTAATATATTTGGATCATTAAAACAAAACGGCGACTCCACAGCCGCCCTGCGCCCCACACATACGAAGCGAGGCGCTCCGTCTTAAGGACGACATATGAAGTAATTTTTTTTCCAACAGCCATCCGTTCCAAACGTCACCCTAACCTAACCGCCGTAAAGTTCAAAATCGTTATGTCCGCGAAATATTTTTTCCATTTCATATTTACGAATATGCCCCAAATTCCCCAAAAATTAGAACCGTGAAAGCAAGGGGGGGCGGGGTCGTTGTGTGGGTAGCATTTTTGTACACACACGCACACACGCGTGGTGGGAGGGGGGGGGGGGGGGGGGGGGCGATATGAGATAGTTGATAGTTTTGGAGAACAGAAATATTATGTTCTGCGGTTTTGTATGTCTTCAATCTGACAGTTCGTGTTTGATTTGTTCATAATTTTGGTTGCCATTAATCTCACCGCAGGGAGAACGGGCCGTAAGCCACCACGCGGGCCCAGTGCGGTGCGGTGGTTGTAACGACTGCTAATGCAGCTGGTACCAACGACTTTACGTGCTGGTCACCCATCCGAAGACCATCATCAGCTCATTTATGTCCCCACTGCTGGGCACGAGCCTTCCCTATGGATGGATAGGGAGAACGGGCCATGAACCACCACGCGGGCCCAGTGCGGATTGGTGGTTGTTAACGACTGCTCGCAGACCGGGCGCGTTAACCACTGCGCTATCGATCTCCTCATCCGAAGACCGGCTTTTGCTAAAGTTGCTAACCACTGCGCCATCATGATTTAAATGATGTACTATACCAGAATAGTAATAGCTCTTGGAAAAACTAGCTAGCTTTAAATTACTGGATTCAGTACCCTTTAAAACGAAACACTGCAATGCAAAAAATAATGCTTGGCGGCAGAAGGTACCAGGGCGATGCCATCCAGTTGAATTCTATGCAGAATCCTTCCCACCTACCGCGCAAAATAATGTAGGTATGCTAGCAGTAGGTAGGTATGTCATTTTATATGTATGTATGAGTGAATGAAATTATGTACGTTTGTATGTACGTTTGTACCTATGTTAATTAATATAGACATAACTACATGTCTGTAGGCAAAGCCAAAGCGACAAAAAGACGTCGCATACATATCACATTATAAATAATCCAAATAATATACTATACTATACCACCACTATACTACCACTATACTACTACTATACCGTACTATACAATACAAGACTACGAGTTGGCCGGTCGACGTCTATGATGGTTCAATGTCCGTAGCCGAACCACGCCGAACTACGCGTCGTTACGCGAATGCTACGAAACATATTGTTTTGCTCTGTAGCAAACATTAGAATGTGATGAAATTGTTGAGTTTGATATTTTAATAAAATTTTCACTTCTGTTCATTATTAATAGTTTTCTGTCGACATTTAGTTAGTTTGAAGCAAACATTAGAATGTGCTGAAATTGTTGAGTTTGATATTTTAATAAAATTTTCACTTCTGTTCATTATTAATAGTTTTCTCTCGACATTTAGTTAGTTTGACTGCATGTTTTGTATTTCTTTGCCTTTCAAAAAATGTGTTGTACTCGAGAAGAGTATTAAAGCACGTTATTAATTTTAACACTATCTATTGTACACTTAATTTGCAAATAAAGAACTTGAAACTGTTCACTATTTAATTGTGTATAGCTTATGAATTTGTAATTAATGTAACTTCCGATATACAGACTAATTTCGGCGGGCTGGTTAGAACCATGATAGCTCAATTGGAAGAGCACCTGACCCGGAATGTCTGAAGGGTGCAGGTTCAAATCCTGCTCGTGGAAAATTTCTTTAACATTTGTGTTTTTTTTTTAAAAGATTAAATTAAGGTTGCAAAATATTTAGGTACTTAATATCTACTGTCATCGCCACAAACATCATTGTGGCTTCGTCGCACCAAAGTCGCCTACCTTTTTAAAGCGCTCAACGGGAATCTAATACATTATTAAACGAAGCGTAAATAGGAACAATATGTAAGTAAAAAGTATTTGTTATGTGATTTCAATAAATAATTTTTCTTTCTTTCTGACTATGCTATGTAACGAAAACAACCGTCGAAAATCGAATATTTGATTTCAGGAAGCACCCCTCTTCTTGTCGCGTCCAACAAATTTCAGTCTTAATGTAAACGGTTAAAGTAGAAGGTTGAACGTACCGATCAGCGAGTGTGATAAACTACGTGTTATTTTTTTTAAGAAATAAAAAAGTTTTCATTCGAGCAACCTCATTCTTAGAAGCATGTGAAAGACTAGACATACGAATTGGGTGGAATCATACCATGTAGCTATGAACAAAAAGTAAAGCTTATTCTGTCCCACTGCTGGGCAAAGGCCTCCATCATTGAACTCATGTCATCGCTACAACTGATGGTTATTGCCTCATCACCACGCTCGCCAATGTGGGTGGATGACAAACTCGAGATATACATCGATAAAAAAACACACTGACCGCCTAAGAATTTTTGGGGCTTAAATACGAACCGATGGCACAGCGAAATTCATAAGAACTATTTGTAGCTTCATTATCACAGCTCATTTTTTTATGTCCCCACTGCTGGGGCACGAGCCTTCCCTATGGATGGATAGGGAGAACGGACCATAAACCACCACGCGGACCCAGTGCGGGTTGGTGGTTGTTGACGACTGCTGATGCAGTCAGGACCAACGGCTTTACGTGCCATCCGAAGGACGGAGGAGCTCGAGATGAAAAATTTTTGGTCACCCATCCGATGACCGGCCTTTGCGAGTCTCGAAGACCGGGCGCGTTAACCTCTGCGCCATAGAGCTCCTCCAGTTGCTCTATTTGTAGCCTACTGTGCCTAAACTGAATAAATTATTTTTTGAATTTTGAATTTTTTGAATGAATAATTGATGTAATGCCTAATAACCGTTATTTCCATAAAACTTACACATACTACTTGATAATAATAAGATATAGTTAAATAACATAAAAGGCTTACAAGACGACAAGGGTTCACATGCCAAGATCTATAAGACCTACCTATGTAACTATAACAAAAAAAAAATTGTAGAGTAAAGAGAGGGGTCTCTTCTAAAACAGGTTTTATCAAACTAATAGTAGAGACCCACACATTTGTAAAAACCTTAAAATATTTAGATTTTTTATTTTTATTTTTGAAGATGTAAAGTTAACAGCGGTTTCCACATTACTCGAGACAAACCAACAGAGACATGATGCGACTTATTATTATTATTAAAATAAAAATAAAATGTTCTGCTCCCAAACTAAGTAGCTAAAACACTTGTTTCATGGAAATCAGAAACAGCGACGGTACCACAACCACCCAGACCCGACACAACATCGAAAAGTTCGATATTGACCCGACCGGGAATGAACCCGGGACCTCAGAGTTAGCGCAGTCGCCAAAGTCCGGCGTGCCAACCACTCGGCTGCGGAGGTCGTCAAATTATTATTGACTAGCGGCACGCCTCGGCTTCGCACTGGTGTACTTTTGTTTTTAAACATTTTTTAATATAGCCTATGTTACTCACCGTTAATGTAGCATTCTAATAATGAAAGATTTTTATAAATCGGTCCAGTAGTTTTTGAGTTTATTCGTTACAAACATACATACATAAAAATACAAAACTTCCCTCTTTATAATATTAGTATAGATTAGTATAGATATACCAGTCATTACTTTCCGACTGCAGGGCAGGCCTCTACATCTCCCCTACCTCCTTCCACCTATCTCTGTCCTGAGCTAGTTAGTGTTATTTTATGATGCGATTTTGAAAAAGGATTAAAGGTGAAATTGAAATTAAAAATTCAATTGAACAGGACCCTTACCTACAAAGGCTCATCTACATAGTTATCTAAACTATCAAAGATTGTATTTTGTACGCAATAGAATCGAACATTCTGCCAACATGACATCCGCATCCCTGCGCCAACATATAGGGCAGTGGGAATTTAAACAGAGTCGAATTTGTGCCCGGGGAATAAGGGTTGTCGGGACCCGGGTGGGCCAGGAAGAAAGCGGGAAAATCTCGCTTCATAACTTTTGGCATTCGGTGGTGGAATCAGTCATCATCATCAGCTCATTGTATGCCACTGCTGGGGCACGAGCCTTCCCTATGGATGGATAGGGAGAATTGGCCATAAACCAGCACGCGGGCCCAGTGCGGTGCGTTGATTGGGATCAGTATTTAAAATTAACCGCCTTTGTTGTAAGAGAGACCGGTCTCAGAGCCAGAGCTCCCGGGTTCGATTCAAAGGCGGAGGTGTTTAATTTGTGCTAGATATGGTTAGCGGTAGAGCATAGGGCTTGTTTGTCCGCCTGATTAGCTGCCACCATCTTATCTTAATATGTCGCCTTTAGCATTGTTTTATTCCGACAGTTTGAGAAACAATAGCCAGGTCTTCGGTAGTTGAGGTTACTGGGTGAAGTGCGCTTCCACCTTCAGCCTTATCATTACTTAACAGCAGATAGGATGAAGCCGAACATTTTACCCCTAAGGGTAAAAAAAGGAGACGTTAAAAATACCAGAATCGAGGTTTTGACGAGAAGCACACATTTTCTATTCTACAATGACGACGCGTTTTCCTTGTTTTGTAATAAAAAAGACATTACTTAATAAAAGTCAGGAATTAGGACGGGGATTAAGATACTTACATCATCACTTTATTACCAGTACACAAGACTTTGTAATCACACCACGAGATAGCGTTTATTTGCATTTGAACAAGAAATTATAGGACGGTGAGGCCACAAAACTAGATAGTTAAATATATATTTGTCTTCGCATCTGGACTTCGCTTACGGGACGGCTAGCGAGGCATAATCTTGCTCCATTAGCGGTCTAAGAGCGGTAGAAGAGTCTTTCACTTAACCTTCAATAAATAGAAATTTTAACCCCTTGAGCGTCGATCGACCACCAGGTGGCCGATAACAATTAAAATTCTATTGTGTCTGGTATTCGCGCGCTCGAGCTCATAGGGTAATTTTTATCACTTTTTATAGTCACCATTTAAATTTTAGGTGGAAGTACCCATAAAGAAATAGCTTTTCCATACCATTTGATTCCATACAATTTGTTCAATACCTCCTCACCCAAATAGTATAGAATCGCTGATATTTTTCCCTAGGAATTCAGTGTTGGTCCCATACAAATAGTTAATCGTCTTCATAGTTATTACCACTTCCTAAAATATGGTCAGTGACTAAAAAATTGTCTTGTATAGTTAGTACGAGTATTTTTTTTATGCCTAGCTCGGCTAATGACTCCACTCCACCTGATATTAAGTGGAAACGGAGTCCAGACGCGAAGACAACTGGTGCAGCGTGAAAACAACGCAGCATCAGTCACCTTCACCCTGCCGGTCTACAAGGTGCCTCTTCAAGCCTTGTTTGAAGGACCCAGGAAGGAGGAAAAATAACAGCAGCAGCAGTAACAACAGGAGAGTATAACAAGCTAAAAGCAATGTCGTATCAAAAAATTGTAAAACGGTTTTTTGAGGAGTGGAAGGTAAGTGAACTTCCGCTGTGCGTAGTTCTAGATGGGTGGCCTTAAAATGATTATGACGTGTATGTTCATCTGTTAACACATTAGACTAACGCAGGGCTTGTTTGTTAGGTTCATCATTATCATCATCATCAGACACAGGGTTTACATCACTAGTCTAATGAAGCTGACTACTGACGCGGATTGAATCGTTTCCCGCATTCAACTTAGCATCAGGTGAGTATCCACTAAGTTCGCGCTTTAAATTCAAATTCAAATTCAAAATCATTTATTTAGTTTAGGCTCATTACTCAATACTTACTTTATTGCATTCCATAATGTTTACACAATAAGATGGTAGGTTTTACAATGGATCAAATATGGACCCTGTTTGACACAGCACAGCTTACTAGGAGAGAGGAAGAGAGATCATTATTATTTTAATAGCACTTATGAATGTCACTATGCCATCGGTTCGTAAGTCTACAAGAGACCTTGTACTGAGAAGAACCGGCACGAAACTCAGCAAGGCCATTTTGTTTTCTCCCTTTCTTTTATGTTTTGGAAAGTTCCCTATAACAGAAGGACACTTTCAAGAATAGAATCTTCTCAAAAGGTTCTGCTAATATTAGACTCGGAAGGACGAAGCGAAGAAATATAAATAGTTGATAGTAGTGTCTCAGTGGCGCGATCAACTTGGTCGAAATGTCATATTATAAAGGTATAAATTTTAATAATACATAATATTGAAACTTAAAAAAAAAACATTGAAAACTTTGTCACTTTAAAAAATTATTCACGTAAGAAACTCTTTTTAGATAAAACTATTTGTTATGATAAAAAATGAATTATTATAATATTAGAGCAAAGCCCTTATTAAATTGCGGGTCTCCGAAGGGCCGCGTTTTAAATAGGTCACGTGGTACTGTCGTATGAGACGACAGAGAAGGGTTCTCTACTTTTGCTAACAAACAATTTTTAAAGTGTTATTTTCATATATTTTTTGGAAAAACATGATTATCTGCATTGTTACAACATTCTATTTATGGACTGAGTAGTAAGTTTAAAAAAATCGTACTTTTGTGATAATATAATTATTCATGTCAGTCAATCATAGTTAATTACAAGGTTGTATTATCAACCTTACCAAATTACTTATTTATAATATGAGGAACATTGCTAGACTAAGATGATAGCTTCATAATAAACAGAACATATTTGCGGAACTATATGCCGAGCAGACAGATGCTTGGGTTGAATGCGAGAAACCGTGGTTCAATGCCCACAGCTCCGTACTACTGACGTGACATACCTAAAAACAAGTGAATTAACCTTTTTGGGTGGGTTAACAGAACTATTATTAATAATAGCGAATTAAAAATGTATCTTTAAAAAAACATTAGTTTTTCACATGAAATTGAACAAAGATGACTTGAACTGCGAACTCTATCAATATCGCAATTGGTAGTGGTTTTAGTAAGTATTGAGGTTGGATTCACAAAAAAAAGACAAAATATAATCTTTTGAACGTAGCAGAAAGTAGAAAAGTAGCATCTTTTACCTAAGGCAGTCGTCTTTGTAAAAGTGCTGTTCTCGGTTTTAATATAACTAAATGTCATGTTTTAAATGCAAAATAATAAAAAAAAAAATTTGGCAAAAAGATTCTACAATTTAAAAAAAATATGGATATTAATAAAGTTACCAATTGTCATGTTCTGTGTAACAACATAATATGTTAAAATATATATTACTGGACTTCAAGTATGCAGACGACAATTAATATTAAAGCATTAGTTGCTGAACCATTGAACTATTGCGTGAGGTAGTATCATGGCTGTATAAGTACGCTTTGATACGGAACTCCTAGTTAATACTAGCGCACACACTTTGGTGGTACCCGAAAAACATGGCCGCCATTCAAATTACATTTTAAAAAAGAAATTCCCACACCAAGGAGTTCCAAGACGTCCGAAAAGGTCCGGTGCTAAAATTTAAAACTCGCGCTGCCATCAATCTCCGCGGCCCGGTTTAAAAAGAAAAACAATATGAAAAATTCCTCTTTATTTTTTTCTTAAAAAAAGAGCGCTCGGAGCGGTTTAAAAATCGAATCAGGCCTCCGGCCTTGAGAAAGAAAGGAGGCGCTCTTGCCGTCAACACATAAATCATATTTCTGGAGAATTTTTAAAAGTCCTATTGCTTTCGCGTATTTGCCATGTACTCCCCTCGGCCCCCCGTTTGGGGGGGCGTGTGTACTTACTCCCTCGTTTCCTAGTTCTCTGTGGATACAGGGTGTTTAGAAGCGGACGTGTGGCCTTGAAACTTGAATAAGGCAAAGGTATTGTTTTTGGGAGCCGAGACGTCTCCGTAGTTATTTATGGTTTCTTTTTGGATTTGATTGACAAGTATTGTTTGAGGATAGTCATTATTAATATTACCAGTAGTGTCTTAATAACGTTACGTAATGATATTGTCTTGTTTGTCTTATACTTTTTCCTATTTAGCTGTCGGTCAGGGCTCATTGAGATTTGGCGCCAGGATCCTATGTCCTGAGGCGGCAACCTTCATGTCATTTTCTTGTCACGTTGTACTGTGTGTCGGCCATGAACGGCGAAGAAATGTCTCATGAGACAGTAACATGTTACTGAGCAGGCAACCGAGCATAAAGACCGCCTGACCACCACGGGTGCGCCAAAGTTCACCTAAATTTTCCACTCCGATAATTGGAACTCCGAAAATGTTCTTCCTTACATTTTTCATCCTAACAATCACAATTTCTAATTACTCTGTTTCTAATGTTCATAATTCCGAATCATTCAACTTCATAATGTCAGTAGCAATAAACATCTAGGTATTTGTTTTCCTATATTTTCTCAACATAACCGTCTTTTACACAAAGTCATATCTTTTTTATTTGAAGCGACTTTAGGGCGTTTCTCACATTAATCATCAAACATCACTTTACAATGGAAATTATGTTTAGGGATAAAAGCGTTATGAAAAACTACAGTAGAAGTTTAAATATATTTACATTAGTGATATTATTAATTACGATTTTCTGAAACATGAGTGTTATGAACATCGTCTGTAGTACTACAAATTGTATGAATAAAAACTTTAGGAAGAAACATTTTAGAAAGGTGATCATTCGGATTACAAATCGGTAGGAATAACGATTTCGGGTAAAAATCTTTAGGTGAGCCAATATGGACCCGACCACCACACCCCAAAGACGCTCGTAACTCCAAGAGTACATTCAGTTCTTATGCTTCTTTGCTGTAATCTTACTAAATCTATTACCTTTTAAACAGTAACACAGTAATGCAAATTTAGTATTATAATATTAAAGAGTTGGGGTTGTCATAAATCCCTGTTGTCTTATATGGACATAAAATAATAATAATACGTTTTTTCAAGTAAAAAACAATACACATAACAATAATCTAACTACTCAGTGACATGAACAATTAATGATAAAAAAGTTAAAAAAAAACTTGGCTAACTTTTTTATCATTGGTTCCAGTCGAACGCTGATGCCACTACCCTAGAGCAGTTGACATATTGTTACTGTATTGTGTTTTTTTTAATCTGTATGTAGTGTTTAATTATAATGTGTACTATTAAAAAGCCTAACAATTTCAAATATAGATTTGTTTTATTTTCTAATTTAGAAAATTTTCAAGTATCGCTTTATTAAAAAATGTATTGTGTAATTATAGAAGATAGTACACAATCAGCTTTTGTAAACTTAAGCAATATTTCACCTGCTTAGTTAAGTAAACTCAGACTACGCTCTACTATATCAATAGTATCCATACTCTACATCAACCTATTCTTGATTAATAAAAATATATATTTTTTTTATTATAAAATGAAAACTAAAATAATAAAAAGGCAATGTTTGCATCAACCTGTATAGCCGTAAGGCGCCGCGAAGGAGCGAGGGCGGGCGTCCGCACGCGGGGTACAGTACACGCTGTGTTTACAGATAAAACATTATATTTAATACAATTTCCAGTATTACGAACTTTGTTTGATATGGAATAGATATATTTATAACAAGATAGCATAAAACTAATCCATGACTGAGATACTTAGGAGAGACCTCTGTCTAGCAGTACGTTTTCGGCTGAAATGATGATGATGATTTAGATAAGAAACAATATTGTGTGATATAGTAAAGATAAAATATAGATAAAAAACCTTTAAAAAAATACTTTATACACTCATATACATAATCATCAATTACAATGAAAGTAAACATAATTATAGGTGATAAAGATGTATAGAACTTGATATTTTAAGACATTTGTATACAAAAAGATGGATAAAATCTTCATACTGTAAAACAAAAACACATAATCATAAAATAACAACGACAATAAAGATAAATCATAATAATTGTATATTAAGACATAGGCAAGATATCCTCATTTAACTATGATCATGGACTTCTTGGCGGTAAAGTGAAAAGTCATGTCTGCGGTTTTGTTTTATTTTCTAAAATTTGTGCTATATCGAATATTAATGTAAAATAATGGTGGATTATATTAAAGTAAAGTATTAGTAGTGGTTTGTTTAACAATCACAAAATAGGAGTGCCGTTTTCATAACATTCAGATTATAACGACATTTACGTTATTTTGATAATTCATTGCTCCATGCAATGCCATAAACCTGTCAAAACTGAATTTACAAATAGCGTTTAAAGCAAAAGTTTTATACGATTTGAATTACCGTCCAAACTAATTATTATTAAGTACACCTCCACCCTCCGTTAGCCAGGCGTTCTAATAACACCAGCACTATTAATCAAATCGTAAACCGGAAACGCAGTGGCGCATCTGTTTCTTTTGCGTATACTACACCGACACACATGTGGTGGGGCACTAGGAAGAAAGCGGGCGAAGAAAAAATGAGGGAGAGGAAAAACTAGAGCGGGACGGAAAAGTGGGCGAAAAACGAAAAATTTCACCCCTGCTGCCCCCCACCTCCGCCCCGCCCGCCGCGCCCGCGGCCCCACTCGCACACGCACACATGCGTGCGTGTACACCGCGACTTGCGGAATTGATACTGGCACTTTCACTTTCTTGGAAAACTTTATTTAAATTTTCCCAAAATTTTATGTCAGTTCGAAGATTTTGATGTTGCCCTAAGTTGATTAATCAGTTGACACGAGTAAGTAGATGTATTTGTAAGAAAATCTTACTAAAATATTGTTGCTTTTTTCTTGATGTCTATAAAATGATTTATTCTTTAATATTTCTTCTGGTATATTAAGATACGAAATTATGTTTTAATATAAAAAATAAGAGATGTTTTTATGTGGGTCTTTAGATGTATGTGAATGTTTTCCCAAATACGTTATTTTATAATACGATTTTCTTATTTTATTGAGTTTACCTTTACTTTATTATTCCTGCAGCTGTTATAAAAGTAAAATAGCCCGAAGTATGTAAATAGATAATCCCTAAGTGGATGAGAATTTCTGGTGTGGTGCGCTCCATCTTCATATTCTTCATTTACTTCTTTCTTCTTTCATTCCTATCATCATTCACGACTCATCATTGGGACCGAAGGTTCAGATCATAACTTAATCGTATTTTATACAGTTGTAAAAACTATTTTTGAACTCCTGTAAGAAGTGAAATTTTCCGGAAAGTAAAAGTATCAAGATGGTCCGATCTTTTGGCAGGCTATTGTAGCATGTTTTTATACCCAAAAATTTTAAGTCAGTAGGCGCTCGAACTCTGAGCGGCTTGAACGTTTTTATTATTATTAATATATATTTATATTTCGTTTTAATTTACAAGTTTTCCACGGTTCATAATTTTAATATTTTTATACCGTTTTATACAACAAAGTGTTTATAGATAGGCGTAATTACAACAAGGAACGAACTTAACAAAAAAAACTATCAACCGAGATCGGGAAGCGGGATTTCGAAAAATAAAACGTTTAAGTTTGACAGCAAGTTTCCGGTGACAGTTCGCGGATTCGAATTTTAAAATTGACGTTTAAAACAACATGGCGGAGTGCGCGGTTGCTGGTTGCGGGTTCGTCGACCTCGTCGGAAAGCAGTAGGATGATCAACTTCCAGAACATTTGACGACTGCTCTATCCGTAAGTACATGCTATTTCGAATTTGGTTGGAATTATTGATGGTGTTACATAAAGGTGCGTTCATAATGTCACATGAATATTGTACTAGTTAATATGCGGGCGGGTGTGTGCGTGCGTGCGGACACACTCACACAACGGCCGGATTGTTTTTATCGTTGGCAGTAAATTAGAGGGGCAGCGATAGTGGCCGATACCCACTGACTAGTGTTGGTATTGATTTTTTTCCCTCATTCTGTTAAATTTCATTTATTGGGGGAGTTTGGACACGCCGATGACGTGTGCCGAATTGACCGTTGCGCGATAGCTAAAGAAATTGGACTCGGAATAGACTTACGGAGGTTGCTTACTGCAGAGATGTCCAACCTCTTTTTGAATGTAACCTCTAGCGTAACGTAACGGCCAGTTTTAAACCTTTTTAAAGTATCTGCGGAGTTGCGTTCAGGCATGGAAACTTTTTAAATTGTTTCTCGAGCGTCTCCGATGAGTTTGGCTTACGTCACATGTTCCTTTGATGGTGATTATGCGTTTGAGGTAACTTTTCGCCACAAAGCATTGTGAAGTTGGCCAATGCTTTCACGGATTTGTAGGATTTAATTTCTTTGATGTCCTTTATGAAAAGAGTTTGTTTGGACTTCAACACAATGTCTTAAGAGAAATTTTAATTGCCCGTTTACCCTCTAAATGTCCTTTTTCATGTTTTTTAAGACGTATTATTTTATATTGTTATTTTTTTTATTCAAATGCTCGTTGTTTACATAAAAACAACGAATATTTTGAACATCATGTTCAGCCTGCAATGTCCCACAACTGGACCTGGACCACACCACGTGAAGAATAGTACCTTCATGGTATCACACTGATCTAATGAGGGTTAGTTCTAACGACTGCCATCTTACATCAACAAACCGGAGCCAACGGTTCACCGTGCTATCCAAGGTATGGAGGGGGCTCTAAATGTACTTCGGTCACCCATCCAGCAACAAGGCATTCAGAAAGGTGCTTAGCTTACAAGATTGCACCCAAGCCACTGCACAAGCGGCTCCTCAGAATTAGAGATACAATTCCAAAAACGTCAACATTAAATAATATTTATTAAATATAAGGTTTCACAGGCACTTGACGATAACACTATAAAAAAATCTAAATAATAATAATAATGAATAAAAATTTGGTTAAAACTGAACTACTGAATCTACCACACCAGTTCGGATATTAAGAGAGCTTTCGACTAAGAAAGATGGCAAGAAGCTCAAGAGGCTTTAAACCGTCTCACTGTTAGTTCCAAGTTCCACGAACTGTTTCCGGATTTGGTAAAGAAAATTGGGTTTGCATCCCGCCTGAGGCAGTTTCCTTGTAAGTTATGTATACCAACGTAAAATATTACATTCATACCATTTTATATTCATAACGCTTCGGTGGCTGAGTGGTAAAGCGCTCGGCCCGATGCCCGAAGGTCGTGGGTTTATCCAGGGCAGGCAACGGATTTTTCGATGCACAGCCCTAGTTTGAGATCACCACTCGTTTGGCAAGTGTGGTGATTAAGCCAATTACTATCAATTGTAGCGATGACTTGATTTCAATGATGGAGGCCTTTGCCCAGCAGTGGGACAATATATAGGCTATTAACAAACCATTTATTTTTCTATTTTTGATTCTTACATGGGCAACGTGGCCGATGATAGAGAAGAGTGGAACCGCAGAGGGGAGGCCTTTGCCCAGCATTGGGACACAAAATGGGCTAATAAAAAAATCATCCTTCATCCTTCATCTCAACTGATGTAAGTGATGATAAGGCCGAAGGTAGAAGAGTCTCATCAACTGAGGAACTGGCTATTTATCTTTCTCTTACCGTGTCTAATATGCTGTGCCCGCCATTGTCTATGTCTAACTATAAAAAAATAAAAAAATAAAAAAAATAAATTAAATAAAATTTAAAAAAAACGAATACTACTTAACTACAAAATTTCATTTTTGGATCTTTATACTTCCGTGAAGCTTACTAATTGGGTTAACTTTACTGTTATTTATGTGTATCTATGAGCCGCAATAATCTTTAAAAACCAAAATTTAAAAAAAAGCAAAACACCGGTGTGCTAAAAAATAATAACTAAATAGAAAATCAACTGAAAAGGCCGGAACAAGATAAAAATTTAATAATTACATAAAGCCAGCGAAATAAATCGAAACAATATCAAACATAAGTACAGTATACAATTAAAAATATCAATACGGTAGTCCTATGAAATTGTATGCAACATCATACATTGCGTGTATTCTATTTTATATTAGTTTTATTTTATTGTTCTGAATGTTTGTGAATGTATTTTATACATATTATAGTGAGCATATCAACCCAGTAAGGAACTTTTATTATATTGCAAGTATTGTTGTCCGTCACTATCCTATTTTTTGAGTCCCTACTGCTGAAGCACGTGCCTTCACTATGGAAGGAAACACCACAGAGAGAACGGGTCATAAATCACCACGCGGGCCCACCAGGATTAGTGGTTGTTAACGTCTACAGCTGCAGCACGGAGGAGCTCGAGATATAAAATTTTTGGTCACCCATCCGATGACCGGCCTTTGCAAAAGTTGCTTAATTTCAGCAATCGCAGACCGTGTTACCACTGCGCCATCGAGCTCCTTTGTTTTCTGTTGTTGTTGTTGGCGTTACTTAAATGATTTAATTAAAATTTATTTTAAAATTTGTTGGATACTTTCACAATTTCACATACGACAACAACGATATATTTCCATATATATTTCCATATATCGTTGTTAGATAACAATTTTTTCAATCTTTCTAGATTTAAAAAAATTCTACTAAACAGAATAAATAATAAAAAATGACACTGGGTAATAGTTTTGATGTTATCAGCGTAATCTTAAGATGGGAATTAAACCTGCGACCCTTCGCTGTCCTCCGCCATTTCTCAACCATTAAGCCAATGGGCTTATCATTAGAGAGAGGAACTGTGAACTCTGAAGCCCTTCGATTGTTATAGTAGTTCGATTCCCGGGGTATAGGGGGCACCTAGGCAGTTTGGTTAGTGGTATAGCTGGTTTTAAGTCCGTCTGGTTTGCTGCCACCATCTTAACTAAGTCTACCTAAGCCGTGTTCCTCTTTCTTCTTTTTCTCTTATTCCTATCTGTCAATTAATAGTCAATAAAAAGGTATTTGCATTATTTTTGATTTTGACAAAGCTTTTGATACGATCGATCTTCATTCTTTCACAATTGTTCTTTAATAAGCTTATACGTGTCAAACATTGCCAAATAAAGTTTGGGAAAGGATATCTTACAGAAAGTACACAATTTGTTATGTAAATGCCTTTATAAATTTTCTTCACCAAGGTGTACCTCAAGGCAGTATTGTAGGGCTTACTTTATTGTTGGTTTTCTTAATGACCTTTGTAACTTTATGCGTTTTTACAACACAATCTGTATTTTATGCATATAATACCTATTGTGCTTACTTTTTAAGCTAACATCTGGCTGAAACTTCAATGTGTCCTTTTGACGCTGATCCTCATTATAATTTTCACCTTGACTTAATTATTTTACAAACTGAAGACCTACATATGGTAATTTTAAAATAAATAATTAGATCGACAGTCACAAACGGATCGGATTTATTTACTGGATCGGACGCCTGCAGCAGTGTATGCTGTCCTTTAAAGTAGTGCATTCCGTACTACTTAAGGAGACACCTACATACAAGCTTCGTGACCACGCTTTCTAGTAATGTGCAAATGAAGAATGTTTGACATTCACCACATTGTTTGGTCACCACAATGCTCGTGGGAAATCACAAGTTGTACACTATCTATTAAACATACAAAAATTCAGAACCAAATCAGCTGCAGGAAAATTATTTAAATAGATTTTTATAAATTCCAAAAAGTTGCTAGCTAGTTATTTGTAATAGTATTGGGACTACAAGAGTTGATTTTTATTTTTAAGTTAAAAACTTAAATTTTTTTTTTTTTATTTAACTATTGAACTAAACATTTTGAACGTGACTCATATTAGAAAAAAAGCACCATAGACTATAACAGTAAACAGATAACATACGACCTCCGTAGCTGAGTGGCTTGTACGAGACTTTGGGCCGCGCTAACTCTGAGGTTCCGGGTTCGATTCCTGGTCGGATCAATCAATCAAAATCAATCAAAAATCATTTTTTTTTACATATCGAAAACGAACTTTTCGTCGTTGTTTCTGATTTTTATAGATCGAGTGCTTTAGCTACTTACCGTGGGATCAGAACAATATATGTGATGTTGTATGATATTTTTATACATAAACATACAAATTTAGAAAAAAAAAGGAAAAAAGTTTTTAACAAAGTTTTTTAATATGTGCTCTAAATTTATACGAATTTCCATCTTTTGTTAGGTAACGCTGGCGATATGTTCACGAGGGCCACCTGTTTTATGAAGCTTGAAATTTTCAGACGCCAAGTTTATTGTCCTTGCGAGTTTTAAACAGTGAAGGTCACTGTTTATACACAGATGTGTTGAGAGATTACTTTACGTAACGTTTTCAAAATATGTTTTTTATTTTTATAAAAACCTGTTTTAAATTTTTTCTTAAAAACATAACATTTTAAAATTCAAATTCTAAGGTGGTCTTTTTTGGGTTGACGATTGCTTTTTTTAAGAGAGTTTACTGATTGCCTTTCGGGCATTTTCAGTGTTAGGTACTGAACTTTTTTGGGGGCGGCGAGAAACTTAAAGGGTTCTTCAAGCCGTGTGAAACGAAACACCGTCAGAGGTTTTCTAGAGGAAACGGCATCACTCACTAGTATGTATCTTTACTAGATACTCCGAGGGGTTCCGATCGAATCGGGAAATTGACGATTGCGTGTGAGTACCTATAAGTATTCCATGTCTATCTCGTTACTATCATTATAAATAAAATCTCTTCAAGTAATTGAGTCCATATTGTTTTTGTAATAAATAACTATTAATGAGCATATATTGTTATATCCGCACTGGGCCCGCGTGGTGGTTTATGGCCCGTTCTCCCTATCCATCCATAGGGAAGACTCGTGCCCCTGCAGTGGGGACGTAAAATGAGCTGATGATGATGATGATGATGATGAATGAGCATAACATTAAGAGGAACTAACTAACTATGTATTTTGTCTGTAGGTATACCCCAACAGGACTATAAGTTTGATTTTTTTTTGTTTTTTTTTGAGAGTTTTTTACTACACTACTTCATTTTAATCTGTTTAAAAAACTGTTTCATAAACCTACTAGATTATAAGATTACTCGTATTTTGTATTTCCATTAAAGATAGTTTTTACCACCTACGCATCATTCTGATGACACTATGAGAAACCCTTTTTTATAAGTTATTTCGGGAAACCGAATGTGGTGCAGACATAACTAAATCTTAGGAAATAGTTTAACCACTTAATTACAGGTCATCCGTTAAATTTAATTTTGCTATATGTAACAGATTTAGAAAACAAAAAATATAAATAAAATGTGGCACCATCATTCAAAGCAAGGACTAATATAAGTGTACCAACTTTGTTCTAATAAATAAAAAATAAGTAAATTACAATATTAGCAAACGAAATTAAAACGGAAGTCAAAACAATATATCTTTTTTAACATTGCCCACTGGGAATCGAATTTGGGAACTCCAGTTCAGAGACTGGTGGTTTAACAACTAGACCAGAGACACTATTTCACTAGCAGGTAAAATCTTTGATAGTGCTTTGATCGCACGGATTGAGGAACCCTTTAAGTTTCTTGCCGTCCCCAAAAAAAGTCTGGTGGCGTTGAAAATGCCGTCTGATGCAAACAGCTCAGCTCAATCTCTCCAAAAATAAGAAAAAAAACTAGCATGTTTTTTGGCGTAGGTGATCTAATTGGAATACGTCACTACCACAACACCAGACTGTTAAAAATAACAAGTACATACCTAATTCAAATAAACAACGTTAAATTTTTTTTTACAAATTATTTTTGAGCTTTGCCCCGAGAAGAAACCATAGGGAACTCGGCAAAGGCTTTTTCTTTAGTCGTTAATTTTAATTTGGGGAAGTTCGTTGGCGGTGATATTAGCGAAATTATGTCCACAACATGCAATTTCCTATTTCGAACAGTAAAAAATCAAAATCATAAAATTAGATATAGTTACTAATTATTTACTATGTAATCAAAATAATGGGTTCTTGATCTAAACTCTAAAGCTGCCTTGGCGCGTGTCTACGTCTAAACTAAAATAGCAAGCGGTAAATACATTACGTACACTATACATTGCTGCTCCATACTCAGCCTTCAAACATCTTGACCTTACTAATTGCGTAATGTAAGCTGTCATAATCGATTCGCTCTCTCAACAACGTCAGCTGATTACATCGGGGATTTCCTTTATGCAAATAAACTTGTTTCTCTACCACCAATCAAGTTTGACTCTTATTCTTGTTGTGTAAAGACTGTGTTTGCCTTGTACAGTTTCTCTTTCTGATACTTTACTTATTATGACGCAGATCTTATGTTTTTTTGTTAGTTTGATAGTGGGTTTTCTGTAAGTAGTACTGAACGCAGACGCTGGGAAAATGCTGATGGGGTATAAAATATAGCTTACGTAGTACAAAGTTGCAATTAAAATAATGATGTAGTGTAAATTCAAGGTAAATTCACATTACGCCACACCATCACCATCATCAGCTCATTTTATGTCCCCACTGCTGGGGCACGAGCCTTCCCTATGGATGAATAGGGAGAACGGGCTATTATAACCCACCACGCGGGCCCAGTGCGGATTAGTGGTTGTTAACGACTGCTAATGCAGCCGGGACCAGCGGCTTTACATTCCTTCCGAAGCACGGAGGAGCTCGAGATGATACATTTTTGGTCACCCATCCGATGACCGGCCTTTGCGAAAGTTGCTTAACCTCAGCACTTGCAGACCGGGCGCGTTAACCACTGCGCCATCGAGCTTCTTCGCCACACGTCACCGTCAATGTGTGTGTATATATAATGTATTTTTATAAAATTTGTATGTATTTGTATGTTAGTCTGTAAGGTATCTATTTGTAAGGTATATATTTACATCAGGCCCACACTCCATGATAATAAAAATATATAATAATATTCCAAATTACTTATATAAAAAATTCTGACACTATACCTTCTCTTATCCTAATAACAAAATGCTACTATGATATCAAAGAATTCTGTAATGATAAAACAAAATAATAATGATAATACACACCTAATATCTTTAATGTTGATGTCAAAACTTCCTTTTCTTTTTTTATGTGTATCCGTAGTATGGTTTCAAAGTTTTGTCTAAATCCATATTATTGATTACTCTAAAATAACAATTATATGAAGATCCTTAAATTTTAAATTCATTTTTATAAGTATTAAAATTTTCGCATTTATAACTTTTAATGTACCTAGCTACCAGATAAGTGCCGCTAGAGAAAGTCAGCCAGTATCAGGAAAGCTCAGGTGGGGGAGGAAAATAAATAAAAAATAAATTTGTATTGTAAGTAGTACATAAGTTTACTCCCTCTGTTATTGTTATGCCTTTACGGGGCGCTACATTGTTTATTTGACACCTTTTGTACCTATTTATTTAATTACTATGTACACTTAGTATGTACACCAATGCGGCATGCAATAAATAATTTTAAATTTGAATTTGAATTTGAATTTATATGGGTCAGAACGTAATATACCATCATGTACATTTTTTGTTACTTGATAAATGATAATTACATATAGGTACCTAGATATAATCCATTAACGTAGGTATACGTTTCTCGAGCTTGGATTGGATGCAGCATGCGAACACAACCTTTTTTTAACTGGAGAAACCGCCATTCCCGCACCACTGCAAGCACAGCACATAAAATATTATGCTCATGCAAACGTGCAAACACGCAAATATAGTAGCAAAAATAGTATTTTTTTTGTTAAAGCGGAAATCGAACCCGCGTCCTCTATTATACCGGGTCTGTCTGTCATGCACTACCAATAAGGCTATCGGGGCACTGTCCAAACCGCGTAAAATCAACACAATCTAAATAAATTTCAAGGATCAACAAGAAAAAGGTGAGCTTTTATATAAATATAAATAAATACAAATACTACGTAAATTGTGTTGCAAATAAGTTCGAAACACACTTCGATAATTAGGTAAGTAACCAATTAAATAAAACAATTTAATTCTCCTCATACGTAACCAATTATATTAAAAAATACTGAAACCACCAAATGAATCATTATACTTACTTAGTACAAAGTACAAAAAACCGATGCGTAATACGCGTAAGCAACGAAAAAAGACATTCATACTAACCAACTGTCCAATCATACTCCGAAACATCATGTAGTCAAATGACGCACTTTTAAATAATGTCAAAACGTCATTGATGTCAACCGTTGTCACTCGAGCTATAGTGGACTGTCTAAGGTTGTCACACAACCTGGGCAAGTGGTGTAGGGTTCGCGAGTTACATTTAAACACTGTTTGGAGTGAGACACTCGTATGAAAAACCGAGAACTTTATTAAAAACTTTATTAAATCAAGGAACTTATAGAAGAAAGAACAATATAATTTATCTTTAGGTTGTCAGAACAATACGTCAAAACCAACAGAAAAAAAAACCAAACAAATGACAACAATTAAAATACATAGTACAAAAAGGTTTTAACATATTATTAAATGTGGTCTGTTGCCATTGCCGTTGCTAACACCGAATTAGAAACATCACAGTACCGGTGGTCAAATTAGCAGCTATTCAGACTGCCTAGTGTAAGTTTTATTTACTATCCGTTACGAAAACAAAAATTAGTATGGCATTGAAGAAGCGCCTCCTGGCGACACACGAGAAGAGTTAAAATAATGCCATACCAATTCTCGTTTTCGTTAACGTGATCGAATAGCGAATGAAACTCGCACTTGGCACCCCGAATGCCATACAAAGCTTATGTCACCGCATGATAGTGACGATTCGTCTGCCCGTATAATATTGTATACGTAATGAATGACACTAATGACGTACAATAAAATAATGCGATGGTGACATTAGTATACGTGTATTGTACGAATCTGCTTTAAAATGAACTGCTCCATCCTCATTTGACGTCATGTGGTTGAACCAAATAGTTTTGTACGACATATTATGATATATTTATATGTGGGATCTGTAGTTGGGATTCGCCCATATGAGTCCTGTATTTTGTTATTTAAGATTGGTGACGCTGCCGTCACTGTATAATATTATAATAGTCATGTTATAAGGTCACATTTTATGAACTGCAAATATTTTGACAAAACATCTAATTATATCAGAGAAATAAGGCACTAGCATTAAAAAAAATTCAGGCTAGTTTTTTTTTTACTTTTCCTGACACAAAAATTGTTATTTTTTAAGAGCGGCCTCTCTGTCGGCTCTGTTGAATGAAACTAGGGTCACGTGTAAGCGGTGTGTAGGCATTGCGGCCTCTCTGTTTCGGCTCCTTTGAATTGTAACTACCGAAAGTGCTTTATTTTACTTTTTAATCGTAATGTCTTTTGGCGTTTTTCTTGAAAACTAGCGTATAAAAGTTCAAGGTTTTTTCATAAAAAAATAGTTTATTGTTGTTGAATTTATCCTCAAAATATTTGCAGTTGATGAAATGTGACCTTATATATATATTTTAATTCGAGTCGCATGATGAATTTGTTATTTTTGGATAAAGGACTCTTAAAAACAATAATCATTTTGACATATGCTACAGCACACACACACAACACACAAATAGCCTATATTCTGTCGTGTGATCGATTACAAACCCGGGATATGCATGTATCATATCCCATTATAACATTCCGAAACACACTACCCGGCCTGGGAATTGAACCCTGGACCATCGGGTATAGGACCGAGCGCTTGGCCACACGGCCACCGAGGCTTGTATGTATATGCTTCAAATGGTCTTAATATTAATATGGTATATATATCTTAATTACTCTTTTAAATACAGCTAATAGCAGAGCATTAATTAACTAATAAAATATTGTAGAAAAAAAATTAAATTAAATTGTCTGAAATCTATTAAATTTTAATTAAGTACTACTAGTATTGTTTGTATTATTTTAAAATGAATCATATTAAATTGTATTGTAACAGTTTTTAATAATTAAAATATATTTTGAAATAGCATAATTTATTACTAACTTGAAATTTTTTTGCAAGAAAGAATAAACAATAAAAAGATATATTTAAATTATACAATAAAAAATTTGTAATAACCTTAACACTAAATTAATTAAATATTTATTACTATAATAAATAATTAAAATTACAATTAAAATTAAGTATATAAATAGGAGTTTTAACTTTGATAAAAAAATGTGGTGCGCCTACTGGACTAGCACGTGCTAGCACTCCGTCGCGAGTACCTAAATATTTTAACATCTCTGCTACCCAGCATACAACAAAATGTATAAAAGAAAATACATTTAAAAAAGCCTGGAAAGGCTTACTTTAATTAGTTTCACTTACAAATGCGCTTGAACACGCACTTGCAGAAGCTCAAACGTTTGTTGACATTCAACTCCTACCGTACTAATTACGTAACACCGGTACGGTAAAGACGATACGAAACGTCATAGACATAGTGCGGATGCGCAAGTTTTGTTTACGATTCGTATTCATTCGATCACATTAAAGAAAACGAAAGTATGGCAAAAGTAGAACTCAAAGTCAAAGTCAAAGTCAAAATGTTTTATTCAATAAACATAAATATGTAGTCTGTGTACAGCAGTGGACGTCTTTCGGCTGAGATCACATGAGATTCAAAATTCAAAATCATTTAGTTCCATGTATAACATAATTATTAAGAATTGTTATTAAGTACTAAATTTTTAATGACATAAATAAGTAATTAATTAATCGAAATTGACATATTGACTGTGCCATAATTTAAAAATAATATTATTGATGTTCCTAATTTATTGTGCTAGTGATTTGTACTAATTTTATAAAATATTTGCATGCCTACATTTATAAGGTATAATACTATTGATTCCATTTAATTGATTTATTATCCACAATCTATGTACATGGTATTAAGCAAATAAAAATTCTAATTCTAATTCTAATTCAGTTTAGGCTACAAATAGCTCTTATGAACGTCATTACGCCATCTCGGTTCGTAAGTCTACTCTGGGCGGGAGACTTTGTACTGAGAAAAACCGGCAAGAAACTCAGCAAGTGTCAAGCTCTTTTCTCCCTTACAGCGTCAAATATATTGGAAAATGCCTTATTATAAAAGGACACTTTCCATCACAAATAAACACACAAAAAATAAAGGACAATCACAACACCCAAAAATACAACAAAATAAAAAATCTCTAAGTTTGCAAAAATTACATCAGGTACCAATTTCAATTTTCACAATGTCATCACACTTTTTATATGTTTAAGTAAGTCAAAAATTGTCTAAGAAAAACAAAGTTAAAGTATACGAGTATCTATATATAATATCATGACGCCTATTAGAGCTGCGGAGAAGAATGAAATCTCCAAAGAATGATAAGTGAAACACTCCTCGTATTCCACCACGACGCGCTTTAATGCGTATGGCAAATTCCCAAATTCCCGTTTTCGTTAACGTGATCGAATGGCGAATGAAACTCACCAGGCGTCATGTGCTCAGGGTGCATAGTGTGTTCCATAGCACAATTGTAACTCTTCTCGTGTGTCGCCAGGAGGCGCTGCTTCGATTCCATACTAATTTTCGTTTTCGCACTTTGTGGTCAGACTTTGGCCACAAAATAACGAGACTGTAGAAAGTAAGCTTCATATAAACGCGCTCGAGCACGCTTACCTTCTGTAATTTCCTTATTTGTGCTTTGACGTTTAAGTGTCAAATGACGCAACCGAGCGATTTCGATGTTTCGATCGATGTCCTTTCCCGCGGCGATGACGTAGGCATTATTATAATTACTTATATGATTGTGTTTTCCATATCATACACAGAAAAAACGGTTTTCTCAAAATAAGCAAAAAATACTTGCATGAAAGCAAATTGCATTAAACCAAGATTATGGTTGTTTCATATATATGGAAACTATTATTTTCTTACGTAAAGGAAAAAAATATCTTAAATTGACATTAAAACAAATCTTGAATGAAGACAATTTCACTTGATTTAAGACATTCTATCTTTCACCAAGAATTATTAGTATTCTTATTGTAAGTCGACGATTCTTTTGGTGTAAGCTTAGAATGTTTTTTTATTTTAAGAAAATGTTGATTTGAATTCAGAAAGTAAACAACTTCGCTTTATATAAAATATACTTAATTTTAAGACAGGGTTTGTTTGTAGCCGTACGGACCCAACCACTACGTTTCACAGGGGTAAAAGCGCAGGGTTTAGTGCCGCAGTAATATACTATACTAGGAACACAGAAAATCAAAGGAAGACCAAGATAGTTCCAATAGCTTGGAAGCGACTAAGTACAGACTTTAATCTCTTAACTATGTCAAAGTTACAATTTTTACTTATAGTTTCGTAAAGAACATCTCGATAGCGCGATTCAGGATGCTACCGCCAGCGCCATCTAGTAACAAAGGGCGGAACGATAGAAAGATAAATAAACTTTCATTTTGAAGTAAGTATTTCATTATATTAAAACAATAATATTTAAATTTCTTAGATTAATTTTACTTTTACTTCATTTAAAATATTTTTCCTTGATTGTAAAAATTGCACTAAGAGTATTATTTATTTGTTTTGAGAGAGTCAATATCTAGAAATAAACAAATATTACTTGAAATAAGACAATTTTCCTTATAATTAATTACTATGTCAAGAAAAATATTTTTCTTGCTTAAAGAAATCCTTTTTTTCTGTGTAACTTGATGGTTTTGTGATGACACACGTGAGGCGTCTCTATTTCTGGATTGAGGAATTACGAAAAATAATACGACTTTTTAATTAACTTATTATACACATAGGTATAGCACAACTGTAATACCTATCGTAATACCTTTCAATATGACATTTGAAAGCTATATAAGGACTTTAATTCACAAGTGTCAGTGATTGCGATCGCGACGCGTATTTGAATGATGTTGTATGAAAAACACCGAAGTCTACCGATAGAGAACTAGGGACCCATGAAGTTGATAGAGATTGACCAACAGATTGTCTTTTGTAAATTTCTTCTTCCATAGGAATGGCAAAGGGAAGTCCCATGCAGCCTAGTCATCCACAAAAAGTTTATATAACATTAAACTCACATAGTGACAGATTAATTTATAGATTTGCGTAATGGATGCGGTGCATTGCCGGTTTGTCATTGTGGTCATTACATTTCTGATTCACAAAACGTTTTTATGTTGTTGTCACTCCAGTTATGACATGTGCTTAGTCAAAGCTTATGATACAATAATACTGAAAACGGTTACTGTTTAAAACTAATTTTATGTGTAAACCTTTTCAGAATTCGAATTTAAAAACTGAGTTAGCACTATGCTGCGGTCGTCATAGTGAATCACTTCGGAGCCATAGGTGGAATTTATAAATAGTTTATTATTTCTTCGTAACTAAAATGGTTGGTTGGCTAACCATATAGTATATTAGTAAAATGACATGTATTTCATAACGTTCATATATTTATGCTTTTTAATGTGCCTTTTGCTATATTTTTATGCTCTTGTTATTTAAATACTCTTTCATTAATTTTGTATCATCATCATCATCATCATCATCATCATATAGATTAGGATATTAATAATATTTTTTATGTAGCTTTGTTTCATACTTAATTATTTTTTATTTTATTTATTTTATAATAATAATAGGGTTTTTTTGAATAATATCTTCGGGACACTGAAGGTGACATTTTCAATTTATTTTTAGTTGACCTAAGTTTTAAATACTAAGAATATGATATGATATTAAATAAATGTCTTAAGAAATCAAGATGCATAAAAAAAAATAAGTACTTATTAGTACTTGTATTGTTTTTAAAGTTCTCAATACGTTGTTTGCGTTCACATTGAAATGAATCATACTTTTCGTTTCTACATGCGATGATTTATTACAATTCGAATAAAATTTAAAAAATTCAACGCGAGTAGATTCGTAATCGATGCTTCATTTCAATATCTCTCGCGTCAATGTCAATCGCATTGGCTAACTTTTGCACGACCATTGCGTAAAATGGAAAACGTTCTACGATCTTTGGTTTAATGCGGGATACATGACCTTTCGTAATGTTAGGCGCATCGCACACTTTAGACACACACGTGTGCTTCAAGACATTTAGAGTTCTATCTCGAAATGTCTAGAGAGAGAGAGGGAGATAGCACTGTTTACTCCTAGAACAAAAACATACTCTTGAGATGTGAAGAAGCAACTTGCGGGTCGGCAAGGTGAGGACGGCTGATCTTATCTTATCTGATCTTAGTGGGACCTGCTGAGGTTTCCCTCTCCCAGTAACACTTCGACTCATTGGGATCTTTTGTGCAACTCCATCCTTTCACTCTTCCTCCTCTGTAAAGATAGATGCTATAAGTTTTGCAACGTCCTTAAGAGCGAAGAGCCTGAAGTCCTCCGATTTCGGATAGGCCGACCCCAAAAGTCCCATTATTTTATTAGCCAGAGAGTTGCAGTCATACAGTAGGTGCTGCATTGACTCCGTTTCCTCTCTACATGCCCTACACAAACTATTTGTTGAAAGCATTTGTTTTGTGGCATAGTGCCCTGTCAAGGCACTGATGGTTAATCGGGCCTGCCTTCTACTGCCTCCGCATATGAACTTACTCCGTCCTGAGGCGATTTCGCCTAGGATGGATTTGGAGTGTTTCATACCCAGCTGCTCTTTCCATTCGATGCCGTGCCTGTTTTCGATGTAATCTTTTAAGGCATTTTTAATGGTACTTGGTGCAAGTGCCACGAACAGCTCAGGACCAATGAGCTGGATCTCTGAGCTCTCCCTGGCAAATGCATCCGCTATCTCGTTGCCGTGGATTCCCATATGGCATACGGCAAGGTGAGGACGACTAGTAAGGCACAATCCTGCTCCCCTAGCTGTCTGGACTCTGCTTCTGCTTAACATAGGACGGAAAAAAGAAAAAAGAAGCCTTTCGAGGCGTATCAGGTTATCTGCTCCTTTCGACTTCGACATCAAAGATTAGAAGAGAAAAATCGATTACCAAAGAGAGTAGAAGGAAAAATTAGCTGTGAAAGTATCTATGGCTATCGTGGCATTTGAACTCTCTACAAACGATGCTGATTTGTAGAGAGTTCAAATGCCTCTCGTAGATTTGTCTTCATTATTTTTTTCAACAGCTATAATTAGTTACCAATAAAACTTGCGCAACATTTATATTTATTATTTATTTAATTAAAAACTTTTACAACATAAATAAGATGGCGGACTTAATTCCTGAGGCATTCTCTACCAAATTTAACTTTTTTTACCATTCTCTACCAGACAACCATAGGGTGGTGAAGAGATGACATAGTAGGTGCAATTATGTGATGACAAAATGGAAGTTATAAAATAATAAATTATCTCTGTATTATCGTCATAAAACCCATCGATCCCCACAAAAGTATTTTAATTTAACAGTATCGTGTGAAGCCGCCATAATGCCTTAAGGCTGTATACATCGCAACCACAGAAAGACAGCCTGCGAACGTGCACCGGAAATGCTCCTCATGCCTTACCCCCATCCGGGTTACTCACAGTTCTCGAACGGTTTTCACTTTTATTTTGTTGATTTACCACTCAAAATCCGGATAACGTCTCGTCTGTGCATTAACACTTGGCGTAACTCGAAAAAGTAGTTATTGTGTAGTTTGAGACAGTGTTATTTAAGCGCTATTTGAATATAGGAAATAAGTCTTGCCTGCTTTTCCCTGGATTGTGTTATCTCTACATCATTTGGTTAGGACATTTTTTATTTTATAAAAAAGCACGGCAAATGAATCCACTTCACCTGATGTTAGGTGGAAATGGAGTCCAGACACGAAGACAACTGGTGCAAAGTGAAAACAACACAGCATCAGCAACCCTCAATTTACCAAAGGCCCCGGGTTCAATTCACAGGTCTGACAAAGTGTGTTTCGCATGTTTCAATGCATAGCCCGGGTTTGTGGTCACCAATCGGCATATGGCAAGCGTGCTGATTAAACCGTATCCCATCAATTGTAGTGATGACTTGATTTCAATGATGGAGGCCTCTGCCCAGCAGTGGGACAGTCATAGGCTATTTACATTTACTTAAAAGTAAAAGAAAGTGTGTGATGTTAATGGGCACTGTCTCAGCATAAGTAAGGAGATATCACAAAGTAAAAAAAAAGAAATGTTTTATGTCTACATTACATACTCTAAAAGCTTTTGGTTAGGGTTAGGGCTCTTTTTATTCTGGCATTAAATGCACTTTATGTTGCTATTATTATGATTATTTACATATAATTTTACGCAAATCTTGTTGCGAACAAATTACAATTTGAAAAAAGACAGTGTTGAAAAAAATCCATGAGCGAGATTCGAACCCGCACCCCATGACACGCCGGGTCAGGTGCACTACCAACTATGCTATCGTGGCTCAATCCAACTCACCGAAATTAATCAACACTATCTACTCTTACTCTGTAAGCCAAAGGAGCCCATGGGGTCATAGTCATGGGGTGCGGATTCGAATCCCGCTCATGGAATTTTTTCAACACTGTCTTTTTTTCAAGTTGCTATTGTAATTTAATTTTCTACTTTATGACAAAATAATAAATTTAGAATAATTATCCAATACTAAGCGTTGATCGTGCTCAGTGTCTTGCACTTGGAGAAGCCTCTGTCCAGCAGTGGACTAGTGCGCTGGTGAGGTGCTTGGCTGATGATGATGAAGGGTTAAAATATTTTATTAACTATCTTAAGAAGTTTGACATAGCTTTCTAGCAGAAGGCAAGAGCTTTGATTATATTAGGGCTTGGTTCGATTCCCATCGGGAGTACAGTTAGCAACGAAAGTCACGAAACACTTTATTACGTCGTTCCAACAAAATAATCTAACAGGCACATGTCAACAGTCAGTAACGCTATTATGACATAGTGCCAGAGAGTATAGCGACATTATATTTTATGTACGGTCTTTATATTATAATTAAGATTAATTAACTGGTGGTAAAGCTTGTTATGGGCCTGACAACAAAGAGAATCAAATTTATTTTCTTTTACAATTGAGTAGTTAACTGGTTCGTCAATAGAGAAATTTTCAAAACGTTTTTTTTAAACAAATTGTATGGGAATAGCAAACTATGACGTCACTTTTGTGTTCCGTCAATTGAGTGGTTGTTAAAAACTTTTTGGGTTACCGAAATTCATGCAAATGTCAAATATAAATAGGTTTTAAAGAACTTTTACCTATTTATCATTATAATTATCACATTTTGTTATCGTATCAGTTTAAATCGTATTACAGTGTCTCAACAGCCTGATTTTGACATATGGATTATGCGGAACATGTCACAATTAGACCATTGTGGCACGTTTCAAAATAACACAATTATATCCTGATATAATAGAAGAGTGGTGTTCAAGCTAGTTAGATTACCGTGTATTATGAGATCCAGGGTGCCTAGTGCAAGTTTTATTTGCCAATCGATCACGGTAATGAAAACAAAAAATTGTTTAGCAATATTTTAACACTCTTTTACCACCAGGAATTCAATAAAAATCGCACTAGGCACCTAACTCGATTTATCTGATGTTAACTGTACGTCTAAACTGGACGCCATTGGTATTATCGGAGGGAAAACCTACAACACTTGTTTCAATGAATCCCATAACGGTATTGGTTTGGTGCGCATCTGGGGATTGAATCGACGATATTTTTAGAAGCTGATACCATAAGGGGCAATTAAGAGAGCGAATGCGACTGTTTGTAACTACTTCATTTGACAGATCAACATAATGCATAAAATTTTATACATAATACCAGTTTTTTTTTTTACATGACAGCCAGTTTGGTTTAAGGCATAGTTTAAAAATAGCTTTCCTTTTATTGAAAAAAAAAATTACCATATTTTTTCTCGAAAATAATTTTAGTATGAAATTGAAAAACCCCCGTTTATTGTCAATAATAAAGTAAGTATGTAAAGCATTTAAAACTTAGGGACTCGTGATTAGTGTGATGTCTTTACAATATTACGACAAAAAATGCAATTTTTTTTCTAACTAATGAAGGCACGTAAAGCCGTTGGTCCCGGCTGCATTAGCAGTCGTTAACAACCACCAATCCATTGGGCCCGCGTGGTGGTTTACAGCCCGTGCCCGTGGTTTATAGCTCGTACCCTAGCAGTGGCGACATAAAATGAGCGGGTGATGATGAAGATGATGACTAGGGTATATTGTTTCTGAATGAGTAGTTAGGACTTTAGTTTAGATTATAATCACTCATAAAAGAAGGCCCAGTAGTGGGAAGTTTGGAGGCGGTTGATGATGAAGATGATTAGCATTTTTTTATCATTTTGATTTTTTACCCTTCAGGCTCTCGGTGTATTTTTTAAACATTTTTACTATACACACGCCGGCACACAAGCTACCACATCTGTCCAATTTCTGTAATAGACTTTGAACTTTGTACCTATGAGCATATGGTTGAACATTTATTGAAGAAATTTGACAGTTTTGCATAGGTCGATGAGCAGGCAAAGTTATTCGTAATAAAATTATTAATTTATTTATAATGCCTATAAGCTTAGTAATTTTGATTTCAATGATTACCCTTGTGACCCTTACTCCTTGTGACTTTTAAAAATAAATTATCCAATTGGCTCTTAGAAAACTGTTTTTATAGCATGAATGAATTTGATAATTGCAAACATATCATTGGTTAAATGGACATTAATATATTAATATGTAATTGACAATTTCAATATTATTGTAATTGTGACTTAGATTATTTTTTGTGTTTAATATTTTTTGCCTGGTATATGTCATAAAGGGACGATTTGTAATAATAATTAGTATTGTCATGAATTAAATTTTAAAAATATTTGCACACCAGTAAACTGGTAGAAGCATTGGCTCCAAATAAAATTACCCAACAACAGTACCTGTAACCTGTATTCTCGCTAATAAAGATATTTGATTTGATTTGATTTGATTATAGATCTAAATTTTTGCTTTTTTTTGTTGTAGCTGTTTTTATAGAGGTCGAGATAGTAAAAAGTCATAAGTAACATTCAATAATTTAATTTGTTTTGGTTTTATAAATTATTATATACACATTGTTCCAATGCAGTGATGTAAGATTCACTACAGTACAGTACAATACATGTACATATACTCGTGGTATATATAAATATCGTTATCTTTAGTGGCAGTCGTAAAACTTAAGCGTAATTAATCAACTAATTAATTTAATTATTAACTAACATAATTATATATAAATTACACATTTCTGTATTGTTAACCTTTGAGTTGTTTAAAACAACATTTTCTGCAAAAATCCTATTAACATCATCTAAAAAAATTTCAAATAATTTTTAACGTAAATTTTGTTGCGAACAAATTACAAAAACACAAATGTTGAAAAAAATCATCACAATTTTTTGAGAGATTATTCGCAAAGTCACTTTCACTACATGGTCTTAAACAAAACACATAAACTCTTTGGTTTTAACTTCGAAGTCATTTGGTAAAATTTCACAATAGCTTGCCCATGTCCACACATCTAAATCCGATCCTGCTGTACCCGACTGGACATCTGCGGTCCGATATTAATGGGGGTGAATCGTAGTCTTCTGCATCATCAGATACACTTGGCACTATGGTCCTTTTCCTCCTAGAGTTGTCCAGGCAGTTCCCACATGGCACAAGAGGGCTCAACACTCCCGGCAAGATGCCCTCCTCATCGATGCCGTCAGGATATTTCTCCAGGAAACTCCATATAGCTTGTTTTTCCTCTGTAGTGTAGTCTTTACAGACACAGTCGTCGTCGGCGTTGATAACTACGAGATACATTAATAGGAGCACGATTCTCGACATGTTGACTGTCCGAAGTTTGAATGCGATTTGAGGTACTTTTAGTCTGGCGAGCTTTTATATTCGCTTGAGGGTATTCTACGTCGTGAATCAGCTGTGACTCACGTACCAATTAACAGTTGTAAACTATATATTTTCTAATTGGTATGTGTTTTGTTCTCGGTAGCCATTTGTTTATAAGTTTGTTTATGTATTATGGTTTTGAATGAGTTGTGAGTGTTTTATGTGTTGCGCAAGAGATGTAATGTTTTAGTGAGGAAAGTAGGTTTCGATCTGGGTTTTTTGGAGATGGCGATTGGATAATCCGTGGGTGGTATTGTTCGGTGGGAATTAGCAATGGTCACTGTGGCGTTGGTGAAATGTAACAATGGTGCAAGTAGGGGTTCATTGGATGTGGAGCTAATGTTTAGGTTCAAAGACTTTATATGTCATAAGATCCGATGTACACTTAACGTGAGATAGAAAGGTACTAACTTATTTTTTTAGTGTAATTATTTATTTATTAACAACAGCCGTCATTATTAAAATAAATATTGTTAAAAGCCACATGGGTGACAAATAGAGCCAATTTATCCAAGTTTATGCCAAGTTATCTACTAATTACATTTTACAGTTAAGCGAACGTTTTTAACAGGTAAGAAAAGGCATTTAAATTTTAAAAATCAAAGATAATAATTGAGTAACATTTTATTTTTTCGTACAGCTTATTGCAGAAATACCTGATTTGTTCTAACAATTATTTCAAATTAATTCAAAATATTTATTTGCACAAATAAGTGTAATATACAATGGAGTTGAATATAACTTTTTAGCATCCGTTTGAATGTTTTACAAATATAGTAGTGACTTGCCACCAATATTTGACACATTTTTGTCGCCAAAAATGAACATTGGTTGTCATTGAAATATTACGGGACAGCTAGGAAGTAGGAGGTCATTATAAGACGAACATCAGCTGCAAGGTCAGCCGTTTTAATGATTAAAGGAAAATAATGTCAATAACTGGTGTATATGAATTATAAAAAACAGTAATGCTACTTCGTTTAGGAAGAAATAAAAAGTTTTTTTATATAAAAGTTTTCATACATAATATACTTACAGGTAGAATTTTCCAAGATGAAAATTAAGACGGGTTTTAGATAAATAAAATGTTCATTCTTTGTATCTCACTTTTTCATGCATCGTCCGATAGTGTCGCTGATTAGGGTCAAGTTCTTTTCTCAAAACAATGTGTTGAATTTTAATAAATATTTTTTTATTTTTAAGTACTAAGTATTCGTACGAGTACATTACAGGTACCGGAAGTTAAATGAATATTTAAACAATTGATGAAACAGTTTTAGTAATTAAAAAAATCTAGCTTCGATTTTTCTTTATTTTTAAAGTTTTGTATGTACACTTTGAAAATTCATAAATTTATCAATATTTTTATAAAGTTAATGATTTTGTGGGATGGTTTCAATGTGCTGATGGTTTTAAAGACCTGAGTGATTTTCCCACGACATCTATAAACTTACGTACTCTAAATAAAAATGGATAAAAACACTCTTAAATATACTTTGTTTCGGTACAAATAATTTTTTATGGTTTAAAAATCCGTAGCCTGGGTGTTGAACCCATGACCACCAGAAATCGAGCAAAATGTTTTGACACTTTGCCACCGAGGCGTTAGAAACAAATAAATAATTGTTTTTATCATGTAGGAATTTTGAATTACTATTTCCATGTTTATTCTTCTGGGGTCTCGGTAGCTCAGCGATGAGAGCTTGGACCGGTTATCCAAAGGTCGTGGGTTCAATCCCCACTTGAGCTTCCTGATACTAGTTGACTTGTTCTAGTAAAATTATCTTCTACTATTTCATGCTAAATATATTTAGTGATTAGGATAACACTGAAGTGTAATATACAATCTTCCTTTTGTCTTACTTATTTTTTTTTTACTATTACCAACGTACTTTGCGATGACGGACGAGGAGCTGGTGAGATAAACTATCTTATCTCTAACTTTCGAAACATAACAATGCTACTATTGTAATATTGATTAAGGCGACATATTTAGATAAAAAATTAAAAAAAATTAAAAAAACCCGCCTGCTTAAAAAATAATAAGTAACTAAATAGAAACCAACTGAAAAGGCCGGAACAAGATAAAAATTCAATTTATTCAACATCATACATAACATGCAGTCGGAGGCATAACATTTTATGATAAGTCAAATCATTCTCACTTTGTGCGTGCCTCCTACTGTGTGTTAAATATGGTGTTGTATAAATTGAATTTTGATCTTGTTCCGGCTTTTTCAGTTGATTTTCTTTTTAGTTCCTACTTATTATTTTATACGTAGGCGGGTTTTTGTTTTTTTTTAATTTTGATTTTATTTGTATCTATTTCGTTACACAAATTTCAAGATATACCTTTTTGAAATCCTTGTGTTGAGCCCTCTAATATATACCATACTGAAGTATTCAAAAAAAAAAATTGTTTTTCACCAACTCCAATCAAAGGCCTCGCAAAGCCGCCATGTTTTTTTTAACATCACCTATCTAAGAACACTTGGGCAGCTAAGACGAATCTAAAGATACCTTAATTATGTAAATCCGTTCAGCGGTTCTGGAGATATGAGGTAATCAAGAATACTAGTGGTCGCCCAGTGGTCGAAATTCGATCGTAATTTTATTAAGGCTGCATGGATTGTGTCCTAAGCAATGAAAAATTAAAAAAAGATAAAATGTGAGATTGGATTGGCATTGACAGATGTCGGCCGCATTAAAGACAAACAATACGTGTGTGTCAAATACATATGTGTGTGTTTCAAATACATGGTAGTGTGTGTGATGTTGTTTTTGTTGATTTAATATATTTTTTGTGCATAATTAAAAAAAATATTAACATTCGGATAACCTTCTCTATATAAACTATAAGTGTGTGAAATTTCATACTCCTCCGTCCGCGCAATTTTCGTGAGAACGGGTACAAAGGTTTTGCTTCACGTATAATATATAGATTACATACAAGATAGGGGTGAAAAACATAATCCTTCCTTTGCAGTCGGGTTTAAAGGCGGTTGCTTAGCTAGTAAGACGCGTACTTAAAGTAAGCCCTACCACCAACAATACCGAGTTTAAATATCTAATTCCTCTAGGAAAATGGAAGCTCGGACTTTTTGGTTCGTAAACCAGCCAGTTAAAATCGAATACCAGTTTTTGATGTTAACTGTACTATTAGTACCATAAGGCCCGTTCTAACGGGACACCACAAAAGCGTGACGTTGAAGGCTTTTGAGGAAAACCACGCTGCCACATTGTGTGTTAAGGTTGTGTCAAGTGATAGCTACTTCCTTGTAACCTTCGCATTTGAGGCTTCATTTACTGATATATATATATGTTGTAATAAAAAAATGTATTTAAAATCTAGAATTACAAAGATTATATGTTAAATTAGCCGATCAATCACATTGAAGGCTTGAAACATTCTCCTTGCGACCTTCGAATAGGATTGAAATATAAAGTCTAAATGTTCATAAAATGTTCAAATAATTTTTAACGCAAATTTTGTTGCGAACAAATTACAAAAACACAAAAACACAAATGTTGAAAAAAATTCCACAAGCAAGATTTGAACCTGCACCCTTCTGACATACCGGGTCAAGTGCTCTTCCAATTGAGCTATCGTGGTTCTAACCAGCCCGTCAAAATTTTTCAACACTTTTTACTTTAAAGCCAAAGGCGCCCATTCAATGTCAACAACTACCGTCACTAACATCCGATCATAATATTTTTTCAACATTTGTGTTTTTTTTTCTAAATGTTCAATAAATACATATAAAAATAAAAGTTCCAACTCACTATCAGCTTGATTTATCAAGCCCAGCCCAATGTCCAAACCTTTGGATCTAGAAAGCTGAAATAAACAGAGGTTCCTTTTTTATGTAGACAAGGAATGAGGATGGATCTTTCGAAATTCTCTCTTTATAAACTGGTAAAATCTGGAAATCGAAATCTATAATTAGTATATAAACAATCAATTGCCACATTAATGTCAGAGCATCACGTGAGAACGGCTTGACTGATTTATTTTTTGTTGTGTTCCTAATTGTCAGGACAAGGTTTGTATAAAAAAAACAAATAAACAAAAAGGTTGTTCACGGGATACTGGTGTTCACGTGAATGATATTGCGGGCGGGTCGCTAGTAAAAGATAACAAAAGGCTTTATTTTTTTTTATGTTTTGTTTTTTTTTTTGGTTTTCATGATCATCATATTGGTATTCAGCTACAAAACGAACAGTAGTAACACGACGATCTGCCAAAACAATTTTTTCAACTTTTTTTATCATTTGTTCGGTAACTGCCGTCGTAGGGCGTCCCGAGCGCGGGTCGTCTTTAGTTGAACTTCTTCCTCTCTTAAACTCGGCACACCACCGCGCAACCGTAGAATACGGAGGAGCATCAACCCCTAATGTTCCTTTCAAGTCTAGATTTACTTGCTCAGTAGTAATTTTTTTCAGGCAGAGATATTTTATTACGACGCGAATTTCAATGTTATCCATTTTGCGTACCACGCTTCGACACGACGAAAATAAATGACTTCTATTTTTAAAATAAGAAAAGAAAATCAATAATTTTTATTTTTTTACTTTATCAAATGTCTGGGCTTTACCTGCCAGTATTTACTTTTTTGTTGTTCAAGGAGTTTATATGCCGTTATTACTTTTTATTGAACACCCCTCGCAGGTATATTATTGAATATCAATGTGACATAATGGTGTGTTATTAACCGATGACACTTGAGTAGCTCGTTGGTGCCACGCGGGCCCAGTGCAGTTTGGTGGTTGTTAACGACTGCTAATGCAGCCGGGACCAACGGCTTTACGTGCCTTCCGAAGCACGGAGGAGCTCGAGATGATAAATTTTTGGTCACCCATCCGATGACCGGCCTTTGCGAAAGTTGCTTAACCTCAGCACTCGCAGACCGGGCGCTTTAACCACTGCGCCATCGAGCTCCGCGTCAAAAAACAGTGCAACGACACTTTTTCAATTTTCCTTTGATGTCAAGAATGAGAGATAATCATTTTTCATTCTTCGTCTTTTTCTTCTTTTTTTTAACCGTTGTCCTTCATAATCAACTACCATTAATCTCTCCATTAACCTCGAATAATACTGAAGACATGACTGTGTAAGGCAGATCCCTCTGCTTTCTATACGAGTACATAAAACGTAAGAAGAAAACTGTAAAAAAAACTTTTTTAAACTTAACTTTTTAGATGAAAGCAATAAAAATATTCTTTTAATTTATTTTTTCATTTACTTCAAACAAGATTTCGCCGACTTGACAATAATTTGGGGAGGCCATTTTGTGTATGAGCTTAATAGTCGTGAACAAGCCCACTCGTGTATTGGCCGTGTCGAATGCGACCAATAAAAACACAATTCCACTTTATTATATCTGGGCTGGGCTCTCAGGAAATTGGGCTGGCATACATAGTTAATATACTAGCTGTATATATGTCTGTATGTCAGCTTTATATATAGACTTACCTAGCTGACGATGAGTGGCGAATCCTTTGGTCAAATGCCTTGGGTTCAAGTCTCAGTTCGGGTAAAGTGTTTCGGATTCGTGATACATAGCTTATGTTTGTAATCACCTGCATTTGGCAAGCGATATCCATTTTAGCGATGACTTGATCTGGAGGTCTTTGCCCAGTGTGGGACATTAAAATCTATACTATTGATGAGAGGTAAAGTTTGTGACTTAGGTAGCTTGAGGAGGGTACTTTCTGAAACTACCGGTGCAATTCCGAAAATTCTTTCACTGCTTACTTACCTTGCTGGTAAAATAGGCTAAGTATTTTATTTTGTAAATTTTTATTTTATTTTTTTTTGTTTGAGGAGTTAACATTTTTTATTTATTTTATTTTATTTTTATTTTATTTTATTTGGGAAACAAACAATACAAAATAGTAAATATAAAAATGTTACACACAAGTTACACAGTAATCAGTAAAATTTCCACTACTAGTTAACACATCTAAAAAATAATAATTATTAGGACTCTAAGACAGTTCATTATTCTAATTCATTAAGTAAAAGTTCACATACCTTAGATTTAAAATTTAAAACGTTACAATTAAATATATCTATTGATGTGATCTTTTATTGTAAACATCACAAGATCTAAATAAAAATGTATTACCTACATATTTAGTGCGGGTAGTTGGTAAAGAAAATAAATTATTAAGGCGAGAACTTATCCGAGGGCATCTTATACCGATACTTTCTAATAGGAATGGACTGTCAATGATGTTTCTCAAAACTTAAAAAACTTTAAAAATTATTAAAATTAAATTATTCACAATTTAACTAGACATTTGAAAACTTATGAGCTAATAACAAGCTATCACATTTAAAAAAAGGGTATATTTTTAAAATACAAAATCAACGTGAACGATGTCGCGGTAAAAGTTCTTGTAAGTGTAACTTAATTGGGTGCAATTCCCACTAGTAGGTATCTTAATTAATTTGCTTTCTGCCGCCTGAAGTATATAAGAAGCAAATTTAATATGCTAGTGCGTGCAGTTTGCTTTCATGCAAGTGAAGCAACTTAGGGAATGCCTGGTCACCGGATTATTATTATTATTTATTGTATTGTATTATATTCAGCTGTCATGTACACAAAATTAAGGTCTTATATAAATTGTTAGTAAGTTACATGAGCCCTGTAAGGGCATAGCAAAATTAGAATTCGAATAAAATTTACTTAAATCTAGGTAGGTAAGTATTACAATTATCTGAGATCGAGGGCAAAACTATTTATTATTCATTATATAAAACTATTTTATTATTCTAATATAATTTTTAAAATCTTTGTATTTTAGATATCTATTATCGAAGGGCAGTGGAAGAACACACTAGCAGCTCAATGCGCTGATGCGTGTGCATCATGTGGTTCGGGTACTTTATCCAGACTGTTCTAAAATGCATTTATCGACGGAGCGCTTATGACTTCTTCAGGAAGTTTATTCCACTCTGCGACAATTTTGTTGGGTAAGAAATATTTCTTGGCATCTCGATTTGCCACTGATTGGTATAGCTTCAGCTGATGACCACGGAGGTGCTTGCTCTCATTTCGATCGGATAGGTGGTCAAATTAAAATATCTCAACTCCTTTGTGGTTAGAAAGCATGTCAAGGCGTCGTGGTCGTAGTAAGACTAGTAAGATAGAGTCGTTAACATCCACTATTCGAATTGGGCCAGTAGCGTGGTGGCTGATGGTCTGATCTCCAATTCTGATGTGCTATTCCAAGTTGACGGGTCAGTGTAAATGTATAATTGAAAAAAGCAATTCACTAGACTAAAGCATGCAAATACAGGGGTCTAGGCTCCGAATATGATTTTGTCCCATTCGGTGTCGAGACCCTTGGTCCGTGGGGTCCTAGTGCTATAAGACATTTTAAGCAAATTAAAAAAGTTAGTCGACATCACAGGAGACCGAAGAGCTGGCAGCTACCCCGGAAAAAGAATTAGTCTAGCTATTCAAAGGGGGAACGCTGCCAGTATCTTCGGAACCTTGCCTAAAGGGACTCCTTTTAATAATTTATTTTAGTTATTTTATTATATTTTTTAAGGTTTTTAGTTTTAGGTTCATTGTTCATTTGTGAAATATATTAAACATTTTACTTAACGGTTAAAAAGAAATCACTAAATATATACTAAGATACAAGACAAAACAGAAACTGTCAAAATCAATTTTCATTATGCTTTACACTAACGATATAGAATAATACAGCCTTAATAACTTTATCCATGCTTCGGAAGGCACGTAAAGCCGTTGGTCCCGGCTGCATTAGCAGTCGTTAACAACCACCAATCCGCACTGGGCCCGCGTGGTGGTTTATGGCCCGTTCTCCCTATCCATCCATAGGGAAGGCTCGTGCCCCAGCAGTGGGGACATAAATGAGCTGATGATGATGATGATGATGAATAACTTTATACATTTACTGAAATGTTAATATAAGGTACATATATACATATATGTCTATTTTTTATAAACTTTGTCGACTGATAATAAATAAAGGTAAGTATATATACCTTTGTATAAGCCTAGGCTCATTCTTTTGTGCCTATAATTTTTGTAACTTAGTCGGTTGATAAAAAATAATTACGAAAAAACCTAAAAATAAAGAACAAATAAATGAAATTTCAATTGAAACGCTAACCATCTTCCTCGACACCGTTCAAGGAGACACATGTTTTCCATCAGCACCCAACAGAATTCATTTGACAACGTAGACAGAAAGAGGCTCCAACATATTATATTATATATTATAGGTCCACATACATTTCGGTAAACGAAAGCAACTAGCCAGCGAATGCTTCGTTTTCCCCAAATTTCTTATACATCCCAATAGTTCCGCGCACGATTCACACAAGTTTAAGATTACTCGTGTGTTTGTTAAAATGACCCCACAGCGCCCCCTTAGGGGGTTGAGGGGGGTGCTCGAACACTGTTAAACTAATTATTGCCAGGGTGGTGGGGGGGCTAAGATTTTTCCGCGCCTGTGTGCGCTCTTATATGTTATATGGTTTTTACTCAACGCAGTTTGATAATAAGCGGTTGGCATTAAGACTCCTCTTTTGATTTGATACCTTCTTTCATATACCATTCATAGTAGGCTTAACGATGTGACCATTTTGAAATAAATTGTTTTGTTTTTTTTTTAATAATGGCGACCTTCACCTTAATGCACCTTAAGAATTTGTATAATGTTTTTAAACAAAAACATGCATTGCATGCATGCATTTATCGACGGAGCGCTTATGACTTCTTCAGGAAGTTTATTCCACTCTGCGACAATTTTGTTGGGTAAGAAATATTTCTTGGCATCTCGATTTGCCACTGATTGGTATAGCTTCAGCTGATGACCACGGAGGTGCTTGCTCTCATTTCGATCGGATAGGTGGTCAAATTAAAATATCTCAACTCCTTTGTGGTTAGAAAGCATGTCAAGGCGTCGGTTGTGGTCGTAGTAAGACTAGTAAGATAGAGTCGTTAACGAAACAAAACTGTTTATATAATTTTTGACGCAAATATTGTTGCGAAACAAAACAAAAACATTTTATAAATAGCTTGCCTACTTCTTAACTGATCTTTAATATTTGTAAAATTATTATGATCGGATGTTAACGACGGTAGTTGTTGACATTGAATGGTCGCCTTTGGCTTTCAAAGTTAAAAAAAGTAAATAGTGTTGAATAATTTCGGCGGGCTGGTTAGAACCACGATAGCTCAATTGGGAGAGCACCTGACCCGGTATGTTAGAAGGGTGCAGGTTCAACTCCTGCTCGTGGAAATTTTTTCAACATTTGTGTTTTTGTAATAAGAATTTGTATGGCAGTATTTAACTCTCCTAACTGAATGTCAATAAAACTCGCAACAGGCATCTTAATATCATCTAATATTACGAATGTAAAATGTAAGATATCGTATTGACACCAGGGTGCCTAATGTGAGTTTTATTTACTATCCGTATTCATTCGATTACGTTTACGAACACGAAAAATAGTATGGCAAAAACACAAATGTTGAAAAAATTATTTTCACGAGCAGGATTTGAACCTGCACCCTTCTGACATTCCGGGTCAGGTGCTCTTCTAATTGAGCTATCGTGGTTCTAACCAGCCCGCCGAAATTATTCAACACTATTTACTTTTTACTTTATAAGCTAAAGGCGCCCATTCAATGTCAACAACTACCGTCATTAACATCCGATCATAATATTTTTACAAATACTAAAGATCAGTTAAGAAGTAGGCAAGCTATTATGAAATGTTTTAAATAATTTTAACGCAAATTTTGTTGCGAACAAATTACAAAAACACAAATGTTGAAAAAATTTCCACGAGCAGGATTTGAACCTGCACCCTTCTGACATTCCGGGTCAGGTGCTCTTCCAATTGAGCTATCATGGTTCTAACCAGCCCGCCGAAATTATTCAAATAAATAAATAAATAAATAAAAAAATAGTATGGCATTGAAGCAGCGCCTCCTGGCGACATACGAGAACAGTTAAAATTTTGCCATACAAATTCTCGTTTTCGTTAACGCGATCGAATGGCGAATGCAACTCGCACTTAGCACCCTGGGTTCAAAACCAATTTTCGTCGCCATAAAATAACAACACTTACCCCCTTTTTTCATAAAAACGATTTGAGCATTATTTAGTTAAATATTGTTTTGTCAACGTCACACAAAAGTCATTTTGAATTTAAGAAAAAGAGACAAAACATTGATTAACTAGTTGCTTTAATAGTTTTTATGAATAAGGGGGTTAGAATTTTATTCGAATTTTACTGAATGATAGCTAGAAAGCAGGTAATCTGTAACCAATTGTTAATTAAGTAAAAAATCTATAACCTATGTTCGAGGGTTAAAGGAATAAAGTATCGATCTGGTCCACCACTAAAATTACTTTTGTACCTTCTCTACTGCAAACATTTCCTAACCCAACGCAACAAATACGCAATTAAAATAATAATATAACAGTTATCTTTAATAGTGATGCGTCGGTCATGGTATTCCTGCCATTTTTCCTGTCTTGACGCATTGGGGAAGTATTTAATTTCTGACCCATCTTACATAACGTTACGTAGCTTTGATACTAAAGCCGTCATTATTATGTTTTAAAGAGGTGAGTATTCAGTAGATATGTCGTGGATTCGATTCTCACTCGTGTACGGTCTTTTTACCGCAAATGTTACCGCGTCAGCGATTACCTAATAAATACATTTTATTGTACAATTAGCGGATTCAATTACTTATCTTTATATAAATACGTGAAGCAAAAACTTTGTTCCCGTTTTTACGAAAATTGCGCGGACGGAGGAGTATGAAAGTTCGCACACTTATAGTTTATATAGAGAAGGTTATCCGAATGTTAATATATTTTTTTAATTATGCTAAAAAAATACATTAAATCAACAAAAACAACATTATACACACTACCATGTATTTGACACACACTTATTGTTTGTCTTTAATGCGGCCGATATCTGTCAATGCCAATCCAAACTCACATTCTATCTTTTTTAATTTTTCATTGCTTAGGATACAATCCGTGCAGCCTTAATAAAATTACGGTCGAATTTCGACCATTGGGCGACCACTAGTAATTTTAATTACCTTTATTGCATTCATATCGTAACAACTGTACCGTTAACTGTGTATCAAATTCAAGCAAATAAATATTTAATAATCATCAAGTTTTATACGACATCATCAAGGATCGTAGGGTACAACTCGAGCTTCCTGAGGATGATTGATATTTTTTTTCAACGATTTTCTGATTTTTTTGCTCTTCATAGCGTGATGTTAAATTGCATATAGCCTTTCACAAAAATTGAGCTATCAAAATATGAAAAAACATTTTTCAAATCCGACTAGAAGTTCCTGAGATTTGCGCGTTCAAACAAAAAAAAACTCTTTAGCTTAATTATATTATTATAGATGGCTACAACATCATCAATATCCTTATTTATACATACCTATTTAAATAGATTTCCTTAGTTTTTTATATTTGTAAAAATGCGATGATATTTATTATTTAGAAAGAGTTGGTGTAATAAATATGTATAGGCATATGACTATGTCTATCACCATACCACCCAAGCGAACTAGTTGCTGCAACAAAACGCTTCCTCAAGTTTTACCTCGTTTCAATCTAGCGTTATAAATAATTTAAAATAACATGTTTACTATGAAAATAACTAACTCTACGCAATGTTACGACGTAATTAGGTCGTACTTATTAGCTGAACACTGGTGTGTGCTAAAATATGTAGCTATTGTGTTTTCCTGTTCTACAATATTCTTTTGTCTCAAGGAAAAGGGATTATTATATTTTGTTAAACACTTTGATTGCGTAAACAAGGAAGGACGTTAACCTTTCAAAAAGATAGACAGATGAGTAAGCTTGCTATTCATCTCTACTGACGATTTTTATGATAAGGCCGAAGATGGAAACGCACATCATCAAGAATCCCCAAATGCTTAGGAACTAGCTATGGCTTTAAAAGCTGTTAATATAACTGTGGTGACAAACAAAGGTCAGATGGTAGAAACACACGGGGCAGGCTTAAAACTAGCTGCACCACCAACCAAACTGTGACATGGTGACAGCACCATGTCACTATACCACCATACCACCTCCCATCATACATACTTTGGTCGTACTTTGTCAAAACAACTTAGGAATGTAATGGGTCCTTGTCTACTGCTAAAACTGATTATGAGATGGTGCTAAAGAATTGAGCGACTTTCGTACTGATCGTACCACTGATTCTAAACTATAGATGCTATCAACTCTTAATTGGTATATTTAAAACACTTTACTTTCTATAGCACAAATCAAATGTAATTTTCAACTAACAACATTGTGTCCTCCCATAACTTGTCAACCACACCTTTATTCTTCGTTATCTTCGCGGGCAAACTGATTTCGCAATCGGAGAAATATTCCCCGCTTATAGTGTCCAATTCCGGAGCTACACACAGATGTATGGTAGTCTGTGCACCTTCTTCAGGAGTCTTGAAGAAAGCGCCGATGACCCAGAGAACAACAGCCCTTGTGAAGTCAGGAAGCCTCGTGAAAATATCGGTCTTCACCACGCCTGGGTGTAAAGAGTTCACTGTAACTCCATTAGGCAGTCGTTTGCACAAAGCTTTAGCCCAAAGGACATTATACAATTTTGTGTTGCAATACTTCTTCCAAGACCCGATTTTCCTTCTTCCAACCAGGTCATTCCCATCGAAATCGTGGCATTGGTTAGCGTACGAAGACACTATCACTATCCGACTGGGTTTTGATGCGTTCAATTTGTCCAGTAACAAATTGGTCAATAGAAACGGTCCAACATAATTGATTTGTGTCACTCTGTCAATACCATAGTCGTTAAGAGTCTCTTTCAATCCTGCAACTCCAGCGTTGTTGACTAAGATGTCTAGTCTTTCGTAGGTTTTGTTAAAATCTTCCGCGAATTTCTTGACGCTGTTAAAATCGGACAAATCCAGAAAATTGTAATGCACATTAACGTTATCTGTGGTTCTAATGATGTCAGCTACAGCCGTCTTTGATTTCGCGGCGTTTCTGCAAGCTATGATGACTTCAGCACCTCTTTTAGCCAAATCTCTGGCTGTTTCGAGACCAATGCCTGAGTTTCCGCCAGTGACGATAGCTATTTTGCCGTGCAACTTCGTTTTGCATTTACACACTCCTTTCAAATAGTTCAACCAGAGTTTCAATACGAGAACAACGGTGAAAAAACACAGAGTAGAATAAAGAAAGGTCTTTAACAAACACCCGACGTACACGTTCATTGTGAGTAAGGCAAGCTGGTGACTGCATAATGTTAGTTTTAAATTAAATACTCATTGTTTATATACTGGGCTGGTTAGCCGGTTCCGTCCGATATTTGATTGTTAATGAGAAAACTATTTTGCTTTATGGTCGACAGTGTAATTAATAGAATAATTGGCCATTAAATTTTTAAAGCGGAGGCCTAAGCATGCCTCGGTGGCATTCTGGCAAAGCGCTTGGCTCGATATTCGGAGGTCCTGAGTTCAATTCACACGGGCACACTGCCCGACCTGGGAATTGAACTCAGGATGATGAACTCAATTGACCTGAGAAGTCCGAAGGGACTGAGTGAATATTTTCTACGCCGGGCTTGTCACGGAATTGATCACCAACCCGCATTTAGCAAGAGTTGTGATTAGACAATATTCATCAATTGTAGCAATAACTTTCATTTCAATGCTGGAGCTATTTGCTCACCAGTGGGATAGTGTCACAGCTAGTTAATTGTAACTACTTAAGGTTTTAAAATGAAAGGATTTGATATGCCTAATAACCGACCCTGGAAAGTAACTACATAAATAAATAAATACAAATTCTTGTTATCGTAAACGTGACTGAATGGCAAAAAAAGAACCCTGGATGTTCGCCAGTTCGTATGCCGACTTATATACAATAATATTAATAAATATATAATAGTTAATTGATGAATTTTGTAAGAAGACAAACAGACTTAATTACATTTATTTAAGTTGTAAGTATTAGGTAAAATTTATTAATGAGATGCTAACGTAATTGAAATTAATGAATTCATTGCCCTCTTCTAATGAACTTGTTATAGACAAAGTAAAAATTAAAATCAAGTTAGTATATAGTGTTGTATTATCTACACTATTTCAGGTATTTCACGCATACTGTAATTAATATTCTGATAAGAATTATTGCCAATTACCTATAATATTGTTAAATATCGTGTTTATAATATCGGATAAAACATAGTAGCAGTAATAAGTAAGCGTATAACTGTCCCAAAGCTGGGAAAAGGCCTCCATTAGAATAGAATAGAAATCATTTAATTCAGGCAACAAATTATGTAGAGATGGTAAGTTACATAGAGGCCCATATTATAAATACCTTACAGAATAACACACATACAATTTATATATAAAACTAAAACTATGCTACACGTAAGGACGGCGACGTGCGACGCAGCGTGGTGTCCGGTAGCCGGCCTCGGAACCGCCGGAACATGTCACCCTTCGGCCAAAACTCTTCTTTTATGAAAGTAGACAGATGGTCAGTCGGTACTCTCACCACAAATGTATTAAAATTCACATTGTGGCGGGACTCCAACTCCAACCGTTCGACCCTCAGAGTGAATTTGGTTTTGATCCGTACATACTCTACGCTCTCTTCTGCCTTCGAAGAGTAGTGGGGCCGAGACACGTATAACAGCGTCGTAGCGTTCTAGTTTTCAGGAAGTTGATGTCCTTAACAGCCTAGTGACATCGACGTGGTAAAATGTGACGGGAGGCAGCCTGTGAGGCTCCTTCGCCACGAATGAGGGCACGTCGTCCGGGTCGGTCTCCTTGAACAGGGTGATGATGTCCTGGAGACTTCTTTCAGTTCCATCCCTCCGGCGAGATGGCATCTGGTTGGCTTTGTCGACGGCCTGGAAAAGCAACGCAATCTTGTCTTGCAGATCTGCAAGATGCTGACTTCGTTCATGGTGTCAATGGCGTTTTGTATGAACGCCAACAGCTCGTTGACTATGAGTTGTTGGGAACCCATAGTCTAATACACGTGCAGCGGCAATGGCCGCGCGTATCGCGAATTAAATTTCTTACTGCACAGTGTTGCACCGTTTCCGAGCGCGCATCGCACTGCCATTGAAATCAAGTCATAACTACAATTGATGGGTATTGGTTTCATCACCACGCTTTGCCAATGCGGGTTGGTGATAACAAACCCCAAACTTTATTTCTACGACATTTTGGTTGAAGATTTATTGAAGACAGTTTTGTATAGTATAATGTGCTGTCATCTGTACATACGTATGCCGAGTGATAGGTTCCTTGAATGGCTTCACTCTCTCTAAAGTATTTGTGTTATATTTTATGAGTATGAGTATAAATATTTCAATTTAACAAATCAATTTTTTCCCACTTTCTATGGCATGGGGTCCTTCAAACGAGGCGTGAAGAGGCACCTTGTGGGCCGGCAGGCTGAGCGTGACTGACGCTGAGTTGTTTTCACCCTGCACCAGTTGTCTTCGCGTCCGGTCTCCATTTCCACTTAACATCAGGTGGAGTGGGGCCATTTGCCTAACTATAAAAAACAAAAAATATTGTTTATTTTAAAGTCATATCAAATAGTAGGTAGGTAAATACTTAAATATTAATACAATTAGGCTGGTTAAGGGGGTGCAGCGCGGAATTTGAAAATTTACGTGTTTTTATGTCACTGGTGCTAGGCGCTAAATAGGTCTTACATACATTAAAAGGACTAGTATAGGTTAGCTTGATCCTTTACAAGGTCATGGTTGTCTTGGAATTTGAAACAAATACCCAGAAACTGCATAAACAATACGTAAAATAATGATATCTAAAAACTTATTTCTTCAGAAACTTTGTAAATATAGCACAAATGAAACTATGATCCGACACCAAAATGTTTGTATTGATATTCCGCAGGTCACTATTGTCTTATTTTTCAATAAAAAAACATGAATATGAAAATATTAAGACTTTTCTTATTTTTTACCCAAACGCCTATGATTTTACGAAAGTAAACATTGCTCTAATTAAATCACCAGCCTACTCTGTACAGATATTAGTGTGCGTGCGTCGTGCGCCGATGTCACACCACTGCCACGCGCCGCTCGCTCGCTATCATAAAGAAACTTGAAACTCGCAGTTTTGCGTCCGCGCTGCACCCCCTTAATAGTTTAGGAAATAAGCACTTATATACAATTGCAAAAACGAAGACAGTGTCATAACGACTGCAGAAGGTAAAATGCGCTAGAGCAATGCACATATTTTTTTTTATTTAAAAAAATATACATTTACGGGTAAGCACAGTGCTTTGATCTCACCTGATGTTAAGTGATGGTAAGGCCAATTGGTGGGAGCGCACTTCCTTTATCCTCAACTAGTGAGGCACTGGCTATCTTATCTCTAGCTGCCGAAACACAACAATGCTACAAACATTGATGTTATGGCGACATATTTAGATGAGATTGTGGTAGCTAGCCAGGCGGACATACAAGTCCTACCACCAACCAAACACAGTACACAAACATGTACCCCCCGCTGGGAATCAACCAGGGACCTCTGGGTCTAAACCGCCAAACATAGAGCCTCTCACGGTCACGGAATCTCATAACAGCTACGCTTGGACTGTTCCGATCTGTTCTGATATCCGTGTCCGTGAGTGTCTATGTGTGTGTTGCTCAATCGCGATTATATTAAGCTTATCCTCTGTGTCTCTTTATGTGCCAGTGTCACGGAAACTCGATTGGAAGCAGTCATCCGGATTGCGGAAGGTCGCAGTTTCAAATCTCTACTGAGACCGTCGTTATCGTGAAGTGTTTAGATATATAGAGAGAGGAAGTTTTAATTTAATGTATAGTGTTCAAGGAAACTTTTAAAAATAAGCTTTTAATTAAATAATAATAATTATAAGAATAATAATATCTGTCAAAGAAGTTTTCTTAGTAAACGTAAGTTCGATGTTTCGGACCCCGTATTGAGTCCAGCCGGTGTGAGTTATAACTCGGACCTGCAGATGCAATTTGCTGACAAGGAAAACAGTATCAGTGGAACTGATCAGGGTTTTAATGCCTCATTACCCCCTTGCCCGCGGTCGGGTAAGCCCGGCATTAGGCTGGCCGGGAAAAAACTACATATTTATGAGTGGCTCGCTCAAATCAATACTATAAACGCCCGTGACAATAGAATTTTCTATTTAGATCTGGTGGGCGACCATGACCATGAGCGAAAGCGGAATTGTTCCGGTAAATACACGCGTTTTGTTTTCACAACTGAAATAATGTTGCAGTTTTACTGCTTTAAGAGCTCATGGTACTTTGTCTTATCTTATCTTATCTTATCTCGTCTCATCTTATCTTATGTTATCTCATTTATCTCTGCTTTCACTATCTCATCTTATCATATCTTAGGGGCTTGCTGAGGTTTTCCTCTCCCAATCCGAAATGAGAAGGGTAAAACGAATTTGTAGTGGTTGTTTACGAAACATCTCTTGTCCTTTCGTACGTCTGGTCTGGGCTGTAAGGTCGGCAACTCGGAAATGCGTTCCGAATTTCTTTCGAGTTCCAGTTTGACATCCAGTTGGTTATCGAGGGCGGAGAACTCGAGATTTCGGCTCGGCTGACCACGTCATGGATGGTGTTGTCCATCCGACATCTTGAGGATGTCTTATTATTACTTTACCAACCGAATATATGGAAAAACGTGTGGCCCGCTTTTGCCTGGGTCCTATATTGTAATTAATTTGTCTATGGAATAGGAAAACATAAAAACTGTCGGTAAATTGATTTTTTTAAGGAAATGATGTCTTGTGGTGAATACAATACCTAACTACAAGCTTACAACAACAAAATTGTATTATTCTCACCACTATTACTGGGAGAGTCCCAAAAAATTTGAATATGGGAAGTAACGAGCGCTCCACGAGCGGGATTCGAACCCGCATCCTATGACACCCCGGGTCAAATCAGGTGCACTACTTTTTCTAGATATATATGTAGGTTACAGTTATGTAGGTACATTAAACTTATCATTATTTACTTATTTATTACTTATTATCAAGAAATAGCTCTTTTCTATACTAATATTATAAAGAGGAAAGCTTTGTATTTGTGTATGTATGTTTGAAACGAATAAACTCAAAAACTACTAGACCGATTTAAAAAATTTTTTCATCATTAGAATGCTACATTAACGTTGAGTAACATAGGATATATAAAAAAAAGAAAAATAAGAAATGCGGTACGAAGTCCGCCGGGTCAGCTAGTAATTCATAAAAGGCTGCGGTACTATTCAAATACTTTTACAAAGCAAGACAACTTTGTTTGTTGTACATAATTTTTTATGTAATATTTGATAATTATGGATAATTCGGGATTAGTTATAAGCTTGAATAGCCATAGAGTATGTCTTTAACGTCTTATAGTAAATATAACTATATTTAGCGACAGTTTGACTATTTTAGTTTCAAACCGCTTAAAGTTACTATTAACCGTAACAGATGTCTCCGGCACAGCATAATTAATAACGCACAATATTAATCCAAAACAAAGCAAGCTTAGAGCAAACAAGAATCCTTGTGCCCCGCCGTGGCATATTCATGCCGACATATTGATTTTTTCTACCACCCCCATGCCTTCACTGTCGCGAATTATCGAAATCTAACAAAGCATCCCAACTCCGAAGAAAACTAATAACTGAACACACACACACGCACACACCCCCGTGTCCACACACACGTACACACACACCCCCTCTAATTATATACGAACCAAGAAATAAAGATTGGGGAAAAATTTTACAAGAAACAAGTGTGGAGGGGGGGACTGACCGCTCGTCATTAACCCCCCTTGCCCCCTAGGGTGGCTAGTTCTCCCTCGGATGTTTAATAATATGAAGAATTGGAGATAATTTGCGCGAAACTAAATAAGAAACGTCGGGCGAAAATTGAAAGGTTGGATAGTGCGTCTCGCTCGCTCCGGGAAGACTGTGCGTATGCCGCTGCTAGATGTCTGTGCTGGCGTTGGGAGTTTAAGGAAACCTTACTAATTACCTATGTTGGAAGGTTATAATGCTCAGAACTACAAGACTAATAAAATTATGTAAGTTGTATGCCATCAAAAACAAACTTGTAAAAAAAACCAAGTCTCGCAACTCAGTTCTTCTACCGTAAAGAGTTGTGAGATCCATGTCGGTTAATTTATTCAGTCCCTTTAAGGGACCTTCTGTCTTAAGTTATTACGTAATTAGCTAACCTAACAACATCTTAGAGTGACCATATCAATATTAAAAATATTTTATGTTTTAAATAAATGATCGACTGTCTATCTCACAAGTAATACATATATTGTAATTACTTAGATTGTTTAGTGCCGATAAAGACCCGAGATCATACAGAATAAAAAAGTTTTGATTTTTTAACGGTTTATTTTACATGATGGTGAATGACAGTAAGGCTGAAAGTGGAAAAGCACTTCATTCAGAACCCTCAACTACTGAGGAAGCCACCATTTTATCTGAACTCAAATAAAATGGTGGCTAGCTAAGCGGACTTAAAACCCTACCACACCGTTTTCAATTTAACCCTACTGGGAATTGAACCCAGGACCTCTAGGCCAGCAAATTGTTGTCTAAATAAAACACCACAAAGCTGGTTAGTATTGTCTGAATAGATATCATCACCATCATCATCTCAGCCCAAAGTCGTCCACAGCTGGACAAAGGCCTCCCCCAAGGATCTCCACAACCATTGGTTTTGTGCTGCGTGCACCCACCGAATAAATGTTTTATGTACATCACAAATTTTATTTTGATTAGTATTTGTTGCTCACGTTTCTTTTCTTTCACACCTTAAGTGAAAGCGATGGGAATAGTTTTGATAGCGATTTGACTGTGACTGAGGCACATTAATTAAATTAGGTGTTTCTGCAGAACCTATTCAGAACCTATATCACTATTCGTTGCCTGCGGTGAAGTTTTCCATTACTTATCCATGTTATATATTTTTTTATATATAATATTTTTATATTTTGATTTTTGAACGCCTGTGGTCAAGTGATTAGACCGGCTTCAGAAGCGAAGGTCTCTAGTTCGATTCTAAGCGGGGGTACATATCAATGTCACCTTATGGCAACAATTAACTCTCATTGTTAATACATTATTTTATATTATCTCTTATTGTTTGATATCAGGAGTCTCTCAGGTCTCGCTCTAAATGAAATGAAATGAAAATACTTTCAATTTAGGCATATAAATTGCAATTATGACGTCAAGTAGTTACATGAAAATAGGTAATATAAGTACACACAATAATACTTAAAATATATAATTTAATAAACAATACATGTATTATGTAATGCGATTCTACTGCTGGTTCGGAAGGTTGATTCTGCTGAGAAGACTCCAGCAAGAAACTTAGCAGCTATTCTTTTAAAAACAGTGGTGAAATAGGTTTGAATAATGTGGTGAATAATGTTTATTTTCCTTTAAAAGAGTAAAAAAGGGAAAAACGTTTTTTTTGGGGAAATCGTTATTTTTAAAGGAATAATGTTTTAGCATTCTTAGAAAAAAGGTGAAATAAGGGTCCACTTTCCAAAGTTTGTATGGATATCTGACTGATGTATATCTGTTATTATAGTACCTATACAAAGAATACTCTTTGTTTATTTGTAAGGCACTAAACGTATAAATGACATCACGTAATATTTATTTACTAGTGGTCGCCCAGTGGTCGAAATTTGACCGTAATTTTAATAATGCTGCACGGATTGTTTCCTAAGCAATGAAAAATTAAAAAGGATAGAATATGAGTTTGGATTGGCATTGACAGATGTCGGCCGCATTAAAGACAAACAATACGTGTGTGTCAAATGGTAGTGTGTGTAATGTTGTTTTTGTTGATTTAATGTATTTTTTATGCATAATAAAAAAAAAGGTGACATTCGGATAACCTTCTCTATATAAACTATAAGTGTGCGAAATTTCATACTCCTTCGTCCGCGCAATTTTCGTAAAAGCGGGTACAAAGATTTTGCTTCACGTATTAATATATAGACTTATATAGATTACATAACACTATTTTTTATCTAACTAAAAAGTGTCTCTATTAACTAACGACTCAATAACCCAATTGAGTGTTTACAGTAATTCGTAATTTAAGTCAATTTGAAGATTTATCTTATTTTATTTTATTTATTACACTAAACAGATTTACAGCAGATACATGATGATTTTTTACATTTCATATAAAATGCAATTTTGACCTTAACAATTTCTAGGAAAACACCATTTTTATCCCGAACTTTCGTAAACGTACGAGTGTTCGATTAACGTACGAGTACTCGATTAAAAAAATCTTTTGAGAGTTTGAATTTGTTAACGAAAATTAAGAAATCCTTGTCTTGTTGCAACGTTATTTTTACAAGTTACATTTATTATTATTATTATTATATCAGCCATAGCTGTCCCACTCCTGGGCAAAGGCCTCCCCACACTTTTTCCACACCTTCCGGTCCCCCGCAACATCACGCCATCAAGTTACATTTACGAGGTTATTTTTACAACGTACAATTTTTATAATTGATGATAACCCACCGTATTTCGCAGACGTATTTCTTGAGCATTGTCCCCCCCTCTTTCGGTCAACTCCCCACTCCGGCCATTTAATTTGCCAGTATCCTTGAAAGTGCATTTTCCGTGTCGGGAAATAAATTGAGCTAATAAGATCGATGGTCTTACGTCACGGCGACGACGGCTGCGTAGCTGGGGTAGGATGGGTGACCGATGACCAATGACTTTGTGTACGCTGTATCAAAAGCATCCATAGAAGATCCGTAACCTGTCGTCTGCTGTGAATACAGACACAATTAATAATGTAACTTTTCTTTATGTGGTAATAAATAAAAATAAAAATAAATAATTTTAAGGGTTTTACAAATAAACAAAAAACGCGTTTTGTCTCTTTTTCTCTAATTCATAATGATGTTTACATGACAGGAACAAAACACGGAATAACTATTTTAAGCTTATTCTTTGTTTATTTGTAAGGTACTGTTCAGTGCTCGCCGTAGCTGAGTGGTTGAGAGGGCGTCCCAAAGTCTTGGACCTAGGTTCAAATTCTATTCTCTCTCTTCAGCTTTTGCCGTTCACTACTGAACGTTAGACGGGGAGGCTTACGATCAGTAAAGACAATTATATATATTTTTAAATACATAAACATTTAGTGGCACCACCGTTCGACAGTTAAGCCCTGCATTCGACACAACTTAGGTCACCAAAAAATAACATATAGTTATTTAAATTTAAATTTTACGCGATGAAAGCTAGAAAGCGTGGTCTGTATTCAACTGTTGATATAATTTAAATCAGTTGCTACCTAGTTTTAATAAATAGAGAAAAAATTATGTCGATATCTGGGTTCTGTCGAATACTGGTTACCCTAATTGCGTAAGGAACGCTTCTTCAGCCATAATTAGCATGATGTTAGCTGTAATCAGTTTCAAACCACAATGTACTTGGTAAATAAATGAAATAAATAAACCAAGTTAAATAGATGATTATTTTGGGGATGATCTGGGTCATTTTTTTAATGTATTTATTGTATTAGATTATTTTTAAGAGTTTAGTTTTAAGTAGTTTAATTTACTTTGTAAATATTTGGTAAATATTATGTTTATCATTATTTTAAAAAAGTTAAACAGATAAATGAATTAATTTCATTTTATTTAAATTGCATTTCAACGCAAATGTAATGATTTTAAAACATTCTTAAAGTGCTGTTACGAACGTCAGAGTAATTACGATGAAAATATTGATGGACTCGTGTGTATATTTTAAGCTAATTTTATTAAGAGTAAATGATAATTCGCATAAAAGGTGTTGAATAAACCACGAGCGGGATTTGAATCCGCATCTTGTGTTACCTGACCCGGATTGTCGGAAGGTGCGAATTTAGATTTCGCTTGAGGAAATTTATTCAACAGTCTTCTCTGAAGGAAATAATGATATGGAAGTAAAATGTAAAAATATATACTCGTATGTTAGTTTATTTTATATATAGTTTTACCCAAATTTTGTTGGGAAAAAATTATTATTTAAAAACAAGAGTTATAAAAATTTCCACGAGTAGGATTCGAACCCGTACCCGTGACATGACGGGTAAGGTGCACTACCAACTATGCTATCGTGGCTCTGTCCAACCCACCGAAATTAATCAACAATATCTACTCTTATTTCATAAGCTAAATTCCTAGTCCTATTCAATGTCGACAACTACATCATCGACATCCGACCTTAATAATTTTACAGATACTTAATATAATTATTTTTTCAACACATGTTTTTCAAAATGATACATGCTACACGTTTCTGACTATAACATAGAAAAACGTACAATGTACTCATACCAGCTTATACACTGTTGTTTGTGTGTTATTTCATTAATTTGCGCGATTTTTCAATGAATGTAAACACTAGAATTAAAAACAAAATAGCAGTACCTTATACTAGGCTCCACAAAGTAAATAATTCATTTAGAGGCCTGTTTGTACGTTTTTACAATAAAGTTCCAAGTAATATTCAAAAATTTGACATGAATAAATTTAAAATCACCATTAAAGAATAGCTTTGTACAAAAAGCTTATTATAAAGTGTCTGATTACATTAAAGACAATACAGCGTGGGTTTAAAATGCTCCAATCACTCCAACAGGTATTTCTAATTTAAAATATTGTTAAGTTATTTTAAACTTGTATAACTTGGTAACGGCATATAATTTTGTAAATGTCGTTACTTATATAAAAGCTGTGGAGTTTCTTGCGCCCATTCTTCTCCACAGCTAAAAAATAGACGTCCTGAATGGGTAGGAGGTAAAAAATGTTAAAAAAACAATATTTATTTTCTGTATGATGATGATGAATGATAATAGAAATGAGAAGTGAGAAATGATATACCCCCCAACCCCTCAAGTATCTCAGTAAAGATGTGGGGCTTTACTAAGTCCTCGGGCGGACTTCTTGAGAGAATTTGAAAAGTGACGTTGCACTGTTTTTTTTCATTTGCCAACACTCATGTACACTCACGAACACTTAACGGTTAATAATTCACCATTATTTCACATTAATATTCGAAATAACACAAATTTTCGAAAATAAAACAAAACCGCAGACATGAACTCTTCACTTTCCCGCCAAGAAGTTCTTGTCTAATGTTTATTTGATTAAAACATATTTGACTTTGAAGTTTGTGATTTTTGAGTCATTTACCTACATAAACATGTATAGTGCCTTACAAATAAACAGAGAATAAGCTTTGAATAGTTATTCCGTGTTATGTCTCTTTTACTCTAATTTCAAATGAAGTTTACATGACAGGAACAAAACACGGAATAACTATTCGGAGCTTATTCTGTGTTTATTTGTTTACATTACATGTACAATGCAGATACTTAATAAAATATTAACGGTCGTGACCGACTAATGCATCAGACGTTTTGCAAGGCTATTCTTATAACGAAATGAGACAAGAATGGTAAAGAACTTAATCTAAATTTAACCTCCTACCATAAATATATATATCCGATAAAAATGGGTGGCCGTTATTCGGACGAAGTATTTTTTGTCGAAATTCATTTCGCCTTCGACGATTCGCAGAAGTATTGTTGTGTTGTTCATTGTTTGCCCAAGTTATGTTTCCCTAATTTCATTTCGCCGAATGATCATTAGGAGGAGCTTGGTAACCAGTTTGCGATTGAAACCGGTCATCGGATGGGTGACCAAAATTTGTTATATCGAGCTCTTCCGTGCTTCGGAACGTAAACCCGTTGGTTCCGGCTGCATTAGCAGTCGTTAACAACCACCAATCCGCACTGGCTCTGTGTGATGGTTTATGGCCCGTTCTCTCTATCCATCCATAGGGAAGGCTCGTGCCCCAGTTCGCACATAAAATGATCTGGTGTATGTACCAACTATTTGATGACAGAACATTTTCTAAAAGATCAGTATTAACAAAATGCCTATTACGTTAATTGCGTAGATACTAGGTAGGTATTAAGTAGGTAGGTGCTATAATTTTGAAACACTATAGTCTCGCGTATCTTTCTACGAATAAATTGTTCATCGCGTTTAGGGTGTGTCGATTCTTATGTAAAGGCCTTCAAGGCCATCCTACATTGCAGACTTAATCCGACTTAGGTATAGAAAGAAAGAAAAAAAAGAAAGAATACATTTATTCGCACATACTAAGTACAACAAACTTTTAATTAAATTAATTATTTTGTAGTTGAACAATATACACACTGAAATGAAACAACTTTCACGGATCTACTCGCGTTTATTTTACACATTACTTTTCAAAATAAGGAAACTATAAATAATAGGTACTAAGCAGTACTGATATTAAAGGAAACTGTTTTTTAACCTAACTAAGTAAGAAAACTATCTTGGAGTATCTTTTTTTTGTTATTTTTGTAGTGTGTTGCTTTTCAGCCAGTTTAAATTAATTTTGAATCAAGGTTTATTACTAATTTAAAGTGGTAAGATAATTAATCTGCACGTGTATCTACTTCAAAATTATTATTAGCGTATCATACGTAATCATAAAATATGATTAAGTTAAAATGAGTACTAGACCACTTAAGATAAGGAAACTAAGACCTTTCTACTAATCTCATACTAAATGTATGGGAGTGTTTAATATCAACATTTTGGACATTCTCGTTTGATTTAAAAAAAGTTATTTTACTCATTATGTAACGTACTTTCGATATTGTTTAAAGTTTTTTGATATCTGTAATAGTTACGGAATAATCGCCTGGACATACTTAACGAATACACCCGGTATACTTAACTGTCAAGTTAACTATACTATCATCATCATCATCATCATCATCATCATCATCTCAGCCAAAAGACGTCCACTGCAACTATACTATACTATACAGATATTCGAAGCTTATACTCTGTATATTACACAGTCCATATAGTCTGTGGTTTATTAGCTCATGCGTCAATGTCACAGGCCACTGACATACGATTGTGGACGTTTAGAATAGCAGAATAGGTCCGGTCCGCGGAAGGAACGAACGCGATTGTTTTGTTCTTACGATGCGATCCACGTGTAAAGATAAAGTTTGAGAATGCTCCGAAAGAGGTCGTCGTGTTATGGAGTAGTGCCGACAGTTGTCGATAGATGGCGGTAGTTAGGCAACCTTTACGGAGGTACAGTGAGCTGCAGAAATTGCCGAGAACACGCACTCTGTCAAACCAACTAAATGTGACAGGCGCTTGTCAACGACTGTTAAGATATTACGACTGGATTAGTGCAAACAAAGTGACTGAAATTGACTGACTGAGTATTTTTTTTTGAAAACGGGCAGGATCAGAAAGATACGGTCACAAATCGTGTTGAAAAAGCTTTAAACAAGCGGGTGTCAAACCAACCAAATAATCTTGATGTGACAGGCGCTTGTCGACTGCTTGCGACTAGCGACTAGTGACTTTTAAAGCTAAATGTACATCTAGCGTCCAAATGACCGAAGCAAAGGTAGGTCCTATCTATACCTTTAAAAAACTAAACTAAAAAAAAACTAAACAAAACTTTATTTTTATGCGTATAAAACTTATAAATACGAGAATCAAAAATGTTAACAGCCAACAGCATAGGTTTACAGATTGTTTTTCTTGAATCTCCAAGACATTTGACTAATTGCATTGGTTATTTCGACGCTGACTGTACATTCATCTTAGGTTATGACCCCAAACCACAAAGTAAGGAGACTGCAGAAGGTAATCTTAAGACCACCTCTCACAGACACGTAATCTCGCAACAGCTGCGCTCGGACTGTTCTAAGCTGTTCTGAGATTTCGTGTCCGTGAGAGGGTCTATGAGTGCGTTGCTCGAGCGCGGTATGTATAAAGGTTACCTTCTGTATCTCTTTATTTTGTGCCAAAAGGCTCTATACCCATGTGGGTACATTCATAGACTGTAAAAGAAATTTAAATGACTGAATGGTTCAGTGGCTAAGCACTCGGTCGATAAACGGAGGTCCTGGGTTCAATTCCCAGGTGGGGCAAAGCGTGTTTTGAATTATCCGTTGCCTGATTTGCGGTCACTAACACTCATTTGGCAAGGGTGATGAATAAGTCACAACCCATCAGTTGATTTCAATTTCATTCTTCTCCACAGCTAATAAATAGACGTCCTGAATGGGTAGAGGAGCTCGATGGCGCAGTGGTTAACGCGCCAGGTCTGCGAGTGCTGACGTTAAGCAACTTTCGCAAAGGCCGGTCATCAGATGGGTGACCAAAAATAAATCATCTCGAGCTCCTCCGTGCTTCGGAAGGCACGTAAAGCCGTTGGTCCCGGCTGCATTAGCAGTCGTTAACAACCACCAACCCGCACTGGGCCTGCGTGGTGGTTTATGGTCCGTTCTCCCTATCCGTCCATAGGGAAGGCTCGTGCCCCAGCAGTGGGGACATAAAATGATGATGATGATGATGAATAGGTAGTAGGTAAAAAAAGTTTGGACGATTCAAAAGCACTTTTCTAATGTTTATTTGAATAAAAAATATTTGACCTTGACTTTGACTTTAACAATGATGGATGCCTTTGCCCAGCTGTGGGACAGTGAATAGGCTTTAATCACTTTCAAATTAATTTAAAGTTAAAACCGAATTCGTTGAATTCGTAATTATGTATGTAATGTAAATAAGAGTATTAACACAAAAAGAAAATGTCTACTTACCAAAATCGTAGGGCGCTTGTACCTATGTCAGTTCCAACAATTTTCTACATTACATACATATATACATACATACATACAAAGGTTGCTATATTAATCTAATCACACTCACTTTCGCAAGAATGTGTGAGTACGTCTTTAATAATAACTGGGGGGGTGGGAAGCGACCCTCGCGGGGAGGGGGCCACCCCCTACTAGTGAAAAAATATATCTCAAGGAAAACAATATTATAAATTGGACGCCGGGCCGTGTGTGCGTTTGAGGCGCGCTTTTCGCGTATATGTGTATAAAAGCGACGACACACGGGTTTTATTCAAAACATATACTTACATATATTTTTCAATTCCATTTGTTTACCAAGTTTAGGATTGCAGGGTGCCAGTTTTATTTGCCTTTGAAGCCTTTAGAATTTTTTTGGCAACATTTTAACTCTCGTCTACCACCAGAGTGCAATGCGAGTTTTACTTGACAGTTGAATATGTTAACGAAAACGAAAATTTGTATGGAATTGAAGTAGCGCCTCCTGGGTGCCTAGCGCTAGTTTAATTAGTCATTCGACCACGATAATAAAAACAGTCATCATATCATCATCAGCTCATTTTATGTCCCCACTGCTGGGCACGAGCATTCCCTATGGATGGATAGGGAGGACGGGCCAAATCACGATGCTGGCCCAGTGGATTGGTGGTTGTTAACGACTGCTAATGCAGCCGGGACCAAAGGCTTTACCTTGCCTTCCAAAGCATGGAGAAGATCGAGATGATAATTTTTTACAAGGATTTTACAAGTACGTAATTTTACAAGGAGCTATCAAGCTCATTTTATTACAATTTGAAAAAAGACAGTGTTGAAAAATATCCACGAGCGGATTCGAACTCGCACCCTATGACATGCCGTGTCAGGTGCACTGCCAACTATGATATAGTGGCTCAATCCTCATTTTATTAGTTATTCTTATTGTCAACTACCCTAATTTTTGCAAAAAAACTAAAAACTGCACAAAAAATGCTTTTAAAACACGATTTTAAAACTGCGTTCAAAACTTTTTTATCATCATAGCTGACATAGTTTTTGACAAAGAAAAATGATCCAAGAGTCGTTCGATTCCCACTGGATCTTCATGACCCTCATGAATTTTTAAAAAATTATCTTCTATACTATACTAATATTATAAAACTGAAGAGTTTGTTTGGTTGAACGCGCTAATCTCGGGAACTACTGGTTCGAATTGAAAAATTATTTTTGTGTTGAATAGTCCATTTCTTGTGGAAGGCTATAGGCTATATTACATCACGCTATGATTAATAGGAGTGGAGTTTAACGCGGGTGAAACCGCGGGGCACAGCTATGTAACTATATATACCATTGTGGATGCAAAAATTAAAAAAATATAAAATAGTTAATAAGAATAATAAAATAGAATAATGCTTTACTGTCTTGCAAATTAGAGTATAGACAGTGTTGATAAACTGGCACGGGTCGGACACAGGCACGAAAAATATTTTCTATTTTCTATATTTTCCATGAAAATACATGAATTTAAGAAAAATGTCCGGGAAATTCTCAGTCCGGCATCTCCCAATTATTAATAAAATGTTGACAAACATTAAACCTAGAATAAGTTTTCAGTTTGTTATATTTCTATTATTCACTATTATTATGTATACAATTAGTTTTTAATTGAATATAATTTTAGATTAGGTAAACTTTAACATAGACGCTAATTATTAATCATGATTTGTACACATGTTTTTAGATAGAAATTTAGTTCTTATACAATTATCATGCTTTTTTGTTATTTTTTAATTTTTATCTGTTTTGTGTACCTAATAAATAAATAAATAAATAAATAAATAAATAAATGAATACCGCTAAGAATTTTTATTTAATTATTTTCCGAAAATGTTTTTATTGTTATTTTTACACATATATTTTTTGTTTCAAGAGATTCAATCGGTTTTGAATCCCGGTTGTATGTAGATAGAGTTTATTTTGCTTTATAAAATCGACGACTTGATGTCTTTGAACAAATTTTCTTATATCTTATGCCTTTAAACTTCGGATATGAATTCCTCACATTATATACACTTATACCTCAAAAAAAAGCGAAATACCACCCAGGGCCTGACCACTTTAGTACCATCACAGTAGCCTTCCTAGAAGTTGACAAGCGCCTGTTACATTATTCAGTTGGTTCGACAAAGTTCGTAGGCTGATGATGATGAATGTTAGTTCAACAAGCTCCCGACAATGTTGATAATATGACCTGAAAAACTTTTTTATCATAACTCTGAGGAATTCATCAAACTAATTATTATAATTACAACTGTGACATGTATTAAAAACAAGAATTAAACATAACCTAACTACATTAAAATTAAGATAAAATAAAAAAAAATCCCTCCAGCTGTGGGCTCATGGGAACGGTCCCAAGAATGCTGGCAACATTACCTCTTCGGATAGCCAAGCTATTACGTTGGCAGAGGTAGCTGCCAGCCTTCCTGTCACCGGATGCCTCAACAAGGCGAGCACTCAACTCTTTAACAAGCTGCTTGGCCTCACTAATTATTTAGGTATAGAACTTTTTTTGCCAGTTTTAGTTAACATATGTGTACATAGGTACATACATACAATCCATACAATCACACCTGTCCCCCATAGGCGTAGGTATAGACCACTTCCTGCCACTTGCATTCTTACATAGGATAGTGGCACCAGAGCTTGACAAGAACCAGTGATCAACATTTAATTTTAAATAATTAAAAATTATTAAAATAAAACAAAAATCTCGACTGCTAAAACAACTATATAAAAAACAATTATAAACTCGTAAAAACCGGACTAACATAAAAAATAACCGCAAAGAGAAAAAACTGAAAAGAAAAAAACAAGCTCTACGATCCCAGAATTCAATTTGAGCAATGTTGAATGCAATTATTGAAATAATTCCTTGTCCGATACCTATACTTAAATAATAAGATATATAATAAATGAGTATTTATAAATTCATTGAATATTGATTGTTGTCGCAGGCGGGGACAATAACAACCAAAGAGAGTGCGGATTTAATTGAGCTAGCCATGGCCGCTTTGTTGATAGTTGTCCCCGTCTGCGATTTGGTTCATTTTGATTTTGAAATATTTGTGGAAGTTCAGGTAAGGTTTAAACGGTGAGAAACATAAATAATAAGTAACGGAAAATAATAAAAACTACAGTTTAATTTTCCAATACAAAATGTTCGTAGCTGTGAAACATTTGCTGTCTTTTGTCTTTTTTTTTTTTTAATAGTTCGATCCCTGAGGAACCGGCTAAGGTCATAGACCATGCTGCCACGTCATTAGTATCTTAATTTCATTAGTATTATAATCCTAAAGATGATGATGAATGATAATAGAAATGATATACCCCCCAACCCCTCGAGTATCTCAGTAAAGATGTGGGGCTTTACTAGAAATAAAAAATTGTCATGCGGTTGTCAAATATTTATAGGTGCGTTCAGAAATTTGTCTGTTTCATAGCTGTAGTAATATGAGGTCCGATCTCTTTGGTCTTTTTTGTTGGAATACAAAACGATTCTGTTTCAGAAACAAAAAAGTGTAAAAGTGTCAGTTGGTTGTATGTAGATACAAATTTTGTATTCAGTTTTGACCATATTTTTCACAAATATATGTAGGTGATACGAAGTTCACCGGGGGGTCGACCGCCTAACTCTCTCGCTTTCGATCGCTTTGAAGGCGAGGCGAGGAGGAGGCGTCATCTTGTGATTTCGAAAGCAATATGAAAGCAATATCGAAAGCTATAGGCTATAGCTTTCGATATTATTCGATATTATATTAGAAAGCGAGGCGAGGGCTTCGCTTTCAAAGCGATCGAAAGCGAGAGTGTTAGGCGGTTGGGGGGCTGGTCATCTAGTAAGTATATGAATCTTCTGTGCGTGTGTATGTTATTGAACTCCTTCTAAACGGCTGGACCGATTTGGATGAAATTTTCTGTGTGTCTTCAAGTGGATTCGAGAATGGTTTAGATTTACAATTGGACCCGGTAGGTGGCGCTGCTATAGGGGTCCATCATGGGATACGGGTGTTCTTATGCGGACGAATGATTTGTTTGATTTGTTGTCATGGAAACTGTCAAAGCGGTAAGAAGTCCGCCGGTCAGCTAGTGTTCTATACAAATCTAGGATATTTTTTGGCGATGATAACTGTGTCGAACAATGGGCTAAAAGTGTCGAACATTGGTGCCACTAATCTACTTCTTTCGCTTTATCTCATCATCATCATCATCAACTCATTTATGTCCCCACTGCTGGGGCACGAGCCTTCCCTATGGATGGATAGGGAGAACGGGCCATGAACTACCACGCGGGCCCAGTGCGGATTGGTGGTTGTTAACGATTGCTAATGCAGCCGGGACCAACGGCTTAACGTGCCTTCTTGGTCACCCATCCGATGACCGGCCTTTGTGAAAGTTGCTTAACCTCAGCACTCGCAGACCGGGCGCGTTAACCACTGCGCCATCGAGCTCCTCTCGCTTTATATACTGTCATTTATTTCTTCATACGTGCTCGCCAGTTTAAGATATTTTTGACCTGGCATTCCGTTAAAACATTTATACTAAAAGTAACATATTTATACCAGATACCTACCTAAGTCAGACATAGCCTAGGGTGAAGACTTTCGAAGCATCCTGCCCATAATTAATTATGTCTATTAAACAAAAAGGAGAATTTGATTTGAAACCTTAATTTCTGCGTGGGGTAAATCCACGAAAAGAAGAAAATATCATTAAAGTAGAAAATATTTTAAGAATTTTTCACCAAATTCCTACTGCGTACCGAATACACGTGCCGAGTATTATGCTAAGATGTTTACGGCCAAATAATTGAGTATTAAACATTATTTTGTAGAAAAGTCGAACTACAGTAAATATTGTATATTATATCAGTCATTTGATTTTCCTCCAAGAAATTTAATATCTAGATGTGACCTTGCCGGGAGAACCTGCTTCCCTTATATTATTAAAGAAAAATATAACGTACATGTATATGGAGGAAATTGGGGGGAGGTATGGGGAGGAGAGGGGGGGATGTTATTCACTGGATCCAGGGATTGTTTAAAGAGAAAAATAATATGGATTTTTTTCTCGGAACTCCAAAGCAACTCTTTGAAAGTTGCTCTGAGGTAGGTATTTTAAGGTTCTTCGTTTTGGGTATGTTATTTGATGGCGAATCGATTTTCCAGTGGTATTATCGTTGCTTACATTCAGATGGATAATGAGTACTTCTTGGAAAGTTATTAAAATAAATATATAAAATCCTCCGTGCTTCGGATGGCACGTAAAGCCGTTGGTCCCGGCTGCATTAGCACTCGTTAATAATCATTAAACTGCAGTGGGTCCGCGTGGTGGTGTTTAGGTACATCCATAGGGACGGCTCGTGCCCCAGCAGTGGGGACATAAAATGAGCTTAAGATATAAAAACTTATGTTTCTTATGTTTAAAGTATTTTTTTTACAAATAACATATCAAAATAATGACCAATCCAGTAGATGTGAAGAGAAGTAGTTACAAGTTTTAAAAGATAGCTTTCTGCCAGACTAAAATCGACCTCATTAAATAAAAAACAACCTAATAATAATCAAGGAAAGTCACCGTTGTTTGTGCAGATAAGGGGAATCGATGGCAACACTTTTAATTTACGCTTATCAGCAACTACATTATCTTTAAACTGTGGGACAGATAAAAATGAAAATTGGGCGTAAAATCAATATGGCCGCGTGTGGAAGCGGGCTCTAGTGGCGAGAAAATAGTCGATTCTGCATTCACTTTCTTTCTTGACTTAAAGGTCGATTTGCAGGGCTGGGCCAGGTTGTATAAGGAGCGATCGAGCGACATGAATACAATATGGTTGAAAACACACTGTGTGTGTTTATACACGGCTGGGGTGTGGTTAGGTTGTTGAACTAGGGCCTTGAAAACGTCAAAAAATCAAAATCCAATTCAAAATTTAAAGTTCAATTCAAAATTCAGTTTTTTTCAGTTTTATTTAATTTAAGCTACAAGTAGCTCTTATAATTGTCACTATGCCATCGGTTCGTAAGTCTGCACAGAGAAGAACCGGCACGAAACGCAGCAAGAGCGTTTTTTTTAACTCCCTTACAGCGTTAATATATTGGAAAGTGTCCTATCATAGCAGGACACTTTCTATTACAAATAAACACACAAAATATAAAAGACAATATAAAAAATCTAAGTTAGCAAATTCATATCAGGTGACATCCACATCCGTGAATCTATGGCTGCGTTCACACATTTTCCCATCTTCCAAATGTCAAATGCCATCAAATGTCCATCCCTGTTGTGTTGCTGAGCCAGCAGACAGTGCAGTGGCTACCGCGGTTCCTAGATGCTTACAAAAACAAGGACAGAGTGTCCGTTCAAAACTATCTATTACATTATCTAGATATTTACATTTTGGGCTGGTCCCCTTTTTATTTTGGAATAGTGTTTGGCAACCTGAATTCAATTCAGTTTTGAAGATAAAATTAATTAAAATATTTCATTTACAGGTTAAAACGGAGTAAAGAAGATTTCAATATTATCAAAACTGTCTGTCTGTCTGACTTTGTAAAAGTTTAATATGATCTAATGTTGGACATTTTTGAGTTATTATAAAAATTTTGTTGCTTTCTGTTAAATTCGTTCTAATGTAAATAGCTAGTTTTTGATGAATGACTCCGCTTAGTGGATTATGTTTGGTTATTTTTTGTTTTTAACTAATTTCATTTTGTGTTCTATTTTTAACGTAGCATAAGAAAGTACATAAGTCATGCTGTGTACGCTATATATGAATTACTGTCTAATCTTACTATAAATCGTTATATTCTTTGGGCTGTGTGTTGACTGTAATCTGTCTGTGTACCTATTTTGAATAAATATATAAATAGATAAATACTCCTCGGGCACAGAAGAGATAGTAACAAGGGGTTCCCGCGCGCGTCGCAAACTCAGCAGTTTTTATGCTTATAAGGCATGTAATTTCGGTTATTTATTCCCATTAAGACATTTTCCACTCACGAGTATGTGTGTACATACTTCATACATGAGAAGTTATACCTATGTTAAGTCAAACGTTGATTACGTATACCTAGCTATACACACACTGCATAGGTATCCATGTATCTATGATGCGTTGGCCCGGCTTGCGTTTAGTTGCAATAAATTGTCAAAGCGTATGGACCTGTTTTTACACCCAGTTAACACCCAAAACAACCTATTAGCTATAGAAGGACATTTTGCGTGCTGAAATCCAATTATGAAACAGTGATTATCTAGAACGGATGGATGTAATACCTAGTTTACATTTAAACACACCAGTCTCTCCACTTTTTTATGTCCGAAGACCAGAAGACTACTGTTGAAAGACTGTATTCTTTTAAAAGGTATTATAACCCCTTGAGCGTCGATCGACCATCAGATGGCCGATAACAATTAAAATTCTATTGTGTCTGGTATTCGCGCGCTCGGGCTCCTAAGTATAAATATATATAAGGGCTTTCCTTCGATAATAGTTCTTATTACAGTCACGACTACAAGTTCGCCTAGTACTGTATATGGCACTGTATCGTAACATTGAAACCGGATCACAACAATTCAAAACAATGTTGATTTGAAACAGACATATTATTTTAAGGTGACTTTGTATTTGTGTTGAAATTAGCGGTTATCGTGCAAGAGATCCGTAACCATCTTAGGGTAGTCATTTATTATATTTATTAACACAAAGCATTAAAATTATTGCCTATAGAAGTTTAGTTAGTTCTAGTCTAGTCTAGTTGTTTCTTTTTTTAAATGAGAGTGTTTCAATACCGTTATAATATAATAAATATAATATAAAAAACAAGATTGATCTATATGTAAGTTACAGTTGTGAAAGGGTATATTAATCTTTACTGCACAAATCTAGGAATGCGCTACATATTTGTTTTATCACTACCAAGTACTTACCGCGTTTATGTAAATAAACCTTATGTGCTCGTCGTCCCAGCCCTAGCGCGCCTCCTTATGTAACACTAGGCGCCGGATATGGCTTCGTCTGAGAATTTCCGCCAATCTTTTTTTGTCAGGCTGCTTCAAGGTTATTGCTACGAATCTACATACGACGTTGTAACGATTAATTACAGATAAAACTAAGGTTTTAAAATGTTTTAAATATATTTTACGGGTAAGCACAGTGCCTTGATCTCACTTGAGGTTACGTGATGATAAGGCAAATGATGGAAGCGCACTTCACCCGGGTCCTCAACTGCACTGGTCTCTGGCTGGCGGAACACAACAATGCTACAAACATTGATGTTATGGCGACGTATTTAGATAAGATGGTGGTAGCTAGCCAGGCAGACACCAAGCCCTACCACCAACCAAACCAAGTACACAAACATGTACCCCCAGCTGGGAACCGAACCCGGGACCTCTGGGTCTAAACCGGTGGTCTTAACCACTAGACTAAATGATAAATGTTTTCATAATACAGGGTAGTGGCACCAGTGATCGACAGGAACCAGTGATCAACAGGAACCAGTGACCGACATATCTTTCCTTTATTTGTTGAAAATAGGGGTTAGTAACTGAGTTTAGTCTTTACCAACAATTGAATACATAGAGCACCTGCTTCTTACATGTCATTCCATAAATTTTAATAAAAATCTATGTTATTTTTAGCCGATGAAAATTGTGTCGACAAAGTGGGCTTAAAGTGTTGAACACTGGTGTGTAGCCACTATCCTAATCAATACATGGAAAAAGAAAGTCCCGACTCATTGATGCCCAGACCATCTCTGGAAATAGAAAGTGCTCTTTTTTAAATTCCTTACGCATAAGTACTTGACTTTCATCTCACCTGACGTTAAGTGATGATAAAGCCGAAGGTGGAAGCACTTCACCCGGAATCCTCAACTACTGAGGCACTGGCTATCTTATCTCTATATCTCGGAACACAACAATGCTAGTAACATATCTTTCGTGGATTTTTTTAAAACCTCTTTTTTTCAAATTTTCCGAATAAATAACAGGTCGTAATTATAATCATATCACCAGCTCTTTTTATGTCCCCACTGATAGGACACGACCCTTCCTTGTGGATGGATAATTCGATACAAACTTTCCACCCTTATTTCACCCCTCTAGCGAAGATTTTTCGAAAAATGCAAAAACACGTCATTCTTTATTTTTATCGAAAAACCTATAGATCGATCAAATTATTCATTTTTATAGATAATACTTTAAAAATAACAATTTACCCAAAAAAACCTTCTTCCCTTTTTTATTCCTCTAAAGAAAAATAAACAAAATTCCTGAGACACGTCATTGTTTATTTCTTTTCATAAAGCCAAATACCAATTTTCATGTATTTTACTTCAAAACTGACGGACTTTCATACAAACTTTCAACCCCTTTTTGACCCCTTTAGGGTACGATTTCCGTAAAATTCTTTCTTAGTGACTGGTTACGTCACTCAATTAACCTACAGTCCAAATTCTATCTCATTAGCTTCAGCGGTTCTTCTCGGCGATGATGAACCAGTCAGGACAAGTCATTATATGAATATAGATAATATCATTATTATGAGTAGCGCTACGTACTGTTTGGTAGTGCGTGCTCTTTAGTAGCTTTATCCTACACTTCTTCGACTCTCGGCTGCTTTATTATTTCTATATAAGTAGTGATAGACAATGGCTGTTAGCGGGAAGGGCCTTGAGACGAAGTGGTGACCCAGGGCCTTCGTGACACAAGCCCCCTTGCGGATTAATAACTGTGGCGCGTTTCGCTTTTTCTAGTAGTTTCTTTGCGTTTCGCCATTATCGACAGCGAGATTGCTACTCAAAATGTAAAATGAAATGAGAGAATTTAAATGAAAATTATTTGTTAAGAACACACACACAATTACATTGTATACTTAAGTATTTAAATAGAAATAGAAAAATCTTTATTTGGTACAATCACACATACAAATTCATAACACAGGAACATTACATACATACTTAGTTAGTTAGAAATATACAACATGTAAGACACATTCTAAAGAAACTTCTCTCAGCATGTAAAAACGACTCTACGACTATTTGTCGATGGCATAGTGACATTCATAAGAACTACATGTAGCCTAAACTGAATAAATGATTTTGAATTTGAAGATTATTTTCGGATCTACCCAATACAGTCAAATCTTTGGTTGTGGAGGAATGATGGTGATGAATGAGGTTTAATGCGTGATAAATGATCGATGATTAAGAAAGGATTAGACTCCCCCAAACATTCAGAAGGGGGCTTTATTGAGAATTTACTCGGATTTCTCTGGAGAGTTTGGAAAAAGGCGTTGCACTGTTTTGTTTTATTTGCCAACACTTACGGTAGCCACATAACGTTCGCGAAAATTTTGCGATAAATAATTCCACCACTGTTTCCCATAATATTTAACAATACACAAATATTAGAGAAATAAATAAATAAATACATATAACAAAAATGATGCAAACATTCTTGAAAACAACAACTCTTCAACTTGTCACACTTTACGGGAATAAAAAATATGCGAGCATAGATTTATTTTTCAAAGACAAGACAAGGCAAAAAAAGTGAAATGTCACTAATTCACTCACTGACTATAATATATAAAAAATTAAAACTGCTTGATTAATAAAACTGAAATTTTCATCGCAGCCGGGGGACCGCTTTGCGGAATACTTTCTTATTTCCCTTATTTCCCGACTGCCATGAAAATTTCAGTTTAATAAATCAAGCAATTTTGATTTTTTATATATAGCCAGTGAGTGAATGAGTGACATTTCACTTTTATAAATACAGATAAATAAATACATGACATCTTGTTTTTTGCCTTTTAGTTCTTTTTTGCCTTTTTTGTCATGGCAGTCGTGTTTTTTAATTATTTATTTTTATTTTGTACCTTTTAGTGATAAGTTTATTTTTAAATGTTTTTTTTTTTCATTTTGATTTAATGTCATCCGATGTGCATGTGCTGGACATAATTTAATTTGTAAGCATTTTTATACAAGAAGAAACAAAAATTAGCCTCTACAGATATCATGCTAAACATCAAGTTCTAGTCTCTAACTCCAATAATGACGAGTTTTCATCTCCTATTTTACCCACATAGGGGTTGAATTCCCAAATTTTTTACTAGCCTATGTTAGTCGGAACGATGCAAGGATTGTAACGATACCTCATATATCTAAATCGATTCAGGCATTTAGAAGTTATGGTGGAATAAAGAAACATTACATACATAAGTAACATACATGAACCCTGAAAACATAACACTCCTTTTTTTGGTAGTTGTATAATTACTCCGCTGTCTATCTACCTGATATAAAGCAGAAGTGGAGTCCAGATGCCAGGACAAGCAAGTGGAGCAGGACTGCGCCTCACTAGCCATCCGTTCCCGATGTTATCCGAACCCCTCGGAGTATCTAATAGGGAACGGGAACGCACTAGTGCGTGATGCCATCTCTTTAGAAAACCTCTGACGGTGTCTCATTTCACACGGCCTGAGGAACCCTTTCAGTTTCTCGCCGCCCCCAAAAAAGTTTGGTGAAAATGCCAGCTAATGCAATACTAATATTATAAAGCTGAAGAGTTTGTTTGTTTGTTTGTTTGTTTGTTTGTTTGTTTGTTTGAACGCGCTAATCTCAGGAACTACTGGTTCGAATTGAAAAATTCTTTTTGAGTTGAATAGTACATTTATTGAGGAAGGCTATAGGCTATATTACATCACGCTATGACTAATAGGAGTGGAACAGTCGCTAATTAACGCGGGTGAAACCGCAGGGCACAGCTAGTGCAATATAAGCAAAGCCTCTCAAAAACAAAACAAAACTAGTCGTCCGTTCTCCCTATCCATCTATAGGGAAGGCTCGTGCCCCAGCAGTGGGGACATATAATGAGCTAGTGATGACGATGATGTGTTGAACACATGTGCTATTACGATTTTACGATAACTGGTATAGATTGAACGAAGGACGAAGTGGTTTGGTAATTTTATTATTACCTATCTCGACGACTCATATAAGTGAACCATGATACCTTTTTAATACAATTACAATTTGAGCACGATTCTAAATTCTAACAAAAGCGCGTACGTAGGTATACGAACACAATTTAAACGACAATAAATTGCACAATTTTTTTTTGTGTAAACTGTCAATTATAAAATGTGTAAATCCATCACAAGGCACCTGGCGGGGTGTGGGTTCTGCTCCCGACTGATTGAATATAAATACGAGTTGACATGGCCGCTGACTAGTGGCGGCGTGGAGACAGTTTCCATTGTATTTTTTTTTCACGTTTCGTTTCGTTTCACGGTTTTAATTATCAATACCCATAAATTGACGCAAAATAACCGATTTAGACCAAAGACACACGATGGTTTTAAATAACTACAACCAACAAAAATAATCGGATGAAACAAGAAAAACATATGCAACGAGACACTAACTACCATCTTCGTACACCATTTTATTTCCAAACAAACCAATAACTGCGTCCATAAATAAACGAATGTCAATTGAAGGCTCTATTAAATATCATACGTACACACTACGCGTACATAACGTCGAAGCAAAAAGTATCTATATCTACCCTACACAACAAGGCTGCCAACATAAAAATATCAAACTGGCAAATTGCAGCGGTTGGCATTTCGACTCTACGCCTCGCCGACGCGATGGCGCCCGCATGTCATTTCAGCCTCCATTATAAAATGTCGGCGGTAATCGGCCTTTATTTTTATTTTATTTGCCAAACGCCCCCCCGCCGCCCCCCGCGCGGTGGGGGCCGCACCCCCGCGACCGATATTTCAAACTTAACGACCCCATAAAAATATAGCGGGACTTGAAAAATTTCTGAATGGATAAACATGGCGTTGATCACTTTGTTTTGTACGACACTGTTTTGATTGAGCTGTGTATTGTTTAAATTAATCAATGTCCGTCCGTTATGTTAAAGTAAGTAAAGTAAATAGCCACTGTCCCACTGCTGGGCAAAGGCCTCTATCATTGAAATCAAGTCATCGCTACTTGATGGCCACACGCTTTCCAAATGCGGGTCGGTGGTCACAAACCTTGGCTTATGGATCGAAAAATCCGAAACAACACTATGCCCGACCTGGGAATTGAACCAGGAGCCTTCGGGTAACGGCCTGAGCGCTTTACCACATGGCCACTGAGGTGTTACAGTAACTGGTAGTTTTTTTATAAGAATTTAAGGTTGTTTAAACTTTTTTGGTGCAAGAATATGTTTTGACCTTTTGTTTTCTGTTTATGCAACGATAATGCGTAATGCGTCAGCGAAAGTTCATAGTTCTTTGTCCTGAGTTATATAGGCACTTATGTTGCTTGATATTATACTGCTAGCTATGTGACTCCGTTCGCATGGACTTCAATGTTTCTAATGCGAGTTTTAATCCCTACACGAAATTCTTTTGATGACGTTAAAAAAACGAAAATTTTTATGGCATTGAAGCAGCGCTTGCTGGTGACAAAGGTGAATTTAAAAGTCATACAATTCTTGTTTTCGTTAATGTGATCGAATAGCAAATTAAACTCGGACAAGGCACCCAGATTATGCATATAATCTAGATTATAAAATAGGGTGGGTTATTTACAGTCCCTACGATATTTAATTGAACAGTTACCATGAAATTGATGGAACCAAACTTAATGGGACAGATAATTTCCCAATTTAAGTTAATGTCAAAACTATTTATTATTAATAAATAAATAATAATATTGTGATTAAATAAAAAAAAAATTTGAGAGTATTTTGGTTTACATTAATAGATCAGTTGATAAGACATATAGTTTCACATATATCACAACAACGACGACGCACAAAACTAAAACATATTTTTCTATTTTTACCAAAAGGTACACGTACCTTTAAATATGTACAGGAAAAAGTTAACAAATGAGAAACAAATAGGGCACACGATAAGAACAAAACTAATAAAAGATAAAACAGTTACAGTGGTAAAAAAAGGGATAAAAATTGAGGACAACAATATATGTTTTATGTATAGGACGAAACTTTATTACGTGAACGCGTAACAAATCGCCAAAGCTGTACACATCGCTTGTATTCGCGACTATGTTCTTGTGTTTGAAGCTGTCTCTATACAAGCTATAGCTAAGTAAGCTACAAACTGGCAGCAACTGGGTAACTGCCTGGATTTTTTTTAACTATCCAGTGAAAAATGTTCAAGGTTATGATTATTTACATATAATTTTACGCAAATTTTGTTGCGAACAAATTACAATTTGAAAAAAGAGATAAGAGATAAAAAAAAGAGAGAGAGAGAAGAGAAGAGAAAGAGAGAGAAGAGAGTTTTTTTTTTCAATGAAATAATAATCATCTTCAAGTTTGGAGATCATTATACAAAATTTTCATATAGCTTGTTTTAATTGGCGATAACAATAAATAAAAATAAGTAATAATAATAAAATCGTAATAATACGTTTACTTACATCTTTTGTTTACAGAGAGCTCTGAACTAATAATCTAAAATAAGTTAAATACTAATAGCCTGAGCTAGGTAATGAAATGTTTGTAAAAGCAAATTGCACTATAACTGAGTTAAATTGTTTCCCCTTGAAGGGTGGCACTGGCACTCCGCGCTGACGCTATAAGAGGGAAGAGTCCCATTGGTCAGAAAACTCAACTCCTATTACATTTTTTCTTTAATTAGACAAAAACACCACATACCTTGTTCTGATCCCAAAGTAGCAAAGCACTCGTTTTGTGACGAAATAATAAAAATAATCATATTATTTTATTATTATTATTAAATACATTTTTGTATACTTAACTCACAAATTGAAATAAAAAGACATACAGCGTAGTTGCACCAGCGTTCAAAACTTTAACACCAGTTTTTGACATAATTTTTGTCACTAAGAAATAACATAGATTATCATTGAATTTTACCGGATGAAAGCTTGAAAGCAGGTGCTCTGTCTCAAACTGTTGCTTAATACTAAAATCAATTGCCGAACGTTATTTTTAAAATTTACGTGTTTTTAAGTCACTGATGCTAGGCGCTGAATAGGTCTTATACATTAAAAGGACTAGTATAGGTTAGCTTGATCCTTTCACAAGGTCATGGTTGTCTTGGAATTTGAAACAAATACCCAGAAACTGCATAAACAATACGTAAAATAATTATATCTAAAAACTTATTTCTTCAGAAACTTTGTAAATATAGCACAAATGAAACAATGATCCGACATCAAAATGTTTGTATTGATATTCCGCAGGTCACTGTTGTCTTATTTTTCAATAAAAAAACATGAATATGAAAATATTAAGACTTTTCTTATTTTTTACCCAAACGCCTATGATTTGACGAAAGTAAACATTGCTCTAATTAAATCACCAGCCTACTCTGTACAGATATTAGTGTGCGTGCGTATTCTTGTCGTGCGCCGTTGTCACACCACTGCCACGCGCCGCTCGCTCGCTATCATAAAGAAACTTGAAACTTGCAGTTTTGCGTCCGCGCTGCACCCCCTTAAATGAAAAAACTGTCGATGACTGATGCAACTACCCTACTTAAAACTAAACGATATTTTAATTATTTTAATTTTAAAAACGATTACAATAAGTAATACAAACTAAAGTTATGAACTTTCGTTTTGTATTATAGTTTAGAATTTGGGGTTATCTCGAAATTTAAAGTGACATGAAATCCAAAACCAGCTCATTGTATGTCCCACTACTGGGCACGAGCCTACCCTATGAATGGGAACATCACAGAGAGAACGGGCCGTAAACCACCACGCAGGCCCAGTGCGGGCGGTGGTTGTTAACGACTGCTAATGCAGCCAGGAACAACGGCTTTACATGCCTTCCTAAGCACAGAGCTCGAGATGATACATTTTTGGTCACCCATCCGATGACTGGCCTTTGCAAAAGTTGTTTAACCTTAGCATATTTATTTAGGTACCGTATTTTAACATAAACGTACTAAGAACAAAAAGGAATGACAGTGGAATACCCATACAAAAAGCCATTAAAATTAAACATGACAAACGAAACACTAACACTAAATAAAAAAATCTCAATTTAAAATGTAATATTATTTAAATTTCGCTACGAAAAATATGCTCTTACGCAATCAATGCGTAAGTTTACCCCTTTCAGACCGAGATCGCGACGGACGCGATGTTCCTCGGACGGAATCTCGACTTAAAATCGCCGGGTATACCTACTTAGCCCGTTTATAACGAGTCGTCGACTAAATATTATGATCATCGTCGATATTTATTTCGTTATTTCTTCGGAACGCCCCCAGCTTCCAGCTGTCGTCGCTGCTGCCGCTGCCGCTACGTTCGTTTCGACGGCACCGATTACGGTGATAATCTTGAAAGAAAGCGAATTTTAAAAAATCCGGTCTAACACGATCGTTTGAAACAGGCGCAACAATCGGCGTTAAGGGTCAAATTTGATGGTGGTCGAAGCGCACGATTGTATCAGCTCGTTTTGAAAGGGCTACGAGACGGGAAAATGCCTTTCTATCATCATCATCATCACCATCATCAGCCTTTATTAGTCTTCAGCTGGACATATGCTTCTTCAAGTGAACGCCATTGAACACGATCCGCGGCTACTCTCATATTACAATGATATTGGGTCCTTACCTATGAAATTGACGTTTTTTTCTCACCCATTAATAGGTGTAGGTACTATATGTAATTTAATTAGGACTATGTTACTTAGGCTTCAGTAATAACAATGATTTTTAGTTTTGAGTTTTTATGACCCGATTTTTTTTTTAAATTGACATTTTTTTTGCTATCGGAATTGACCTTCTCTTTCATTACAGCTTTGAAGGACTTGTTTTTTTTTCTTTTTAGGTCTGCTATATTTAGCTAGTGAAAAAAACACTGCCTACAATTTTTATAGCGTTAACGTAAATAGATACTAAGAAAATTGAAAAAACGTTAGTATGAAAAATATAATTTTTTAATATATCTTTATACAAAACGAAAATTTTATAGGTAAGGACCTAATATTACTTATATTGTAAGTCACTAGCCTAATTGTATCATTTTGGCCTCAATCACAGAAGGACACTATTCGTTAGTAGATTTCACATTTTTTAGCGCACACTGTGAATCAAGCTCCTCATCTTAAGTTACAATAATACTTTAATAAAGCAAACTGATGTCTGCCCCCGCCAACTAATTAAACTTGTTATTCGTACTTTTTAATAAAAAAACTTTTAACTTTCCGATGAAATTATGATGGAGAAAAAAAACACAGCGACCCTCGGGCGGCCGCGTTGTTTATGCTGTTCAAATTCCCTGGACTTTTTTTCACGACGCTATATTTTTTATTGGAACATTCTGTTGCTGGTATAGTTATTTTTCGGTTAGATTTGACAAGCAATTTCCTTATTTTTTTGTAAAGCGGATTGGCGGTTGTCAACGACTGCTAATGCAGCCGGGACCAACGGCTTTACGTGCCTTCCGAAGCATGGAGTTCACGATGATAAACTTTTAGCTACCTATCCAATGACCGGACTTTACGAAAGCTATTTAATTTCAGCAATCGCAGACCGAGCGCATATTAATTAGTTAACACATTGTTTATTTTTAGTTCAACACCTCATATTCATTTAAAAATTCAATTAATATTTAGGATTTATTTATTTATATTTTTTTACTTTTGAAAACTGCATATAATTTTCTTCTTAATTTAAATAAGATATCCTAGTCCTCAAAGACAACTGCCTTTCTGGTCAGAACACCGAAAGACGGTACTACCGGTGAGACCGGTGTCTCAGCCCAAAGAACTCCCTAGCGAAGTTAAATATTGTAATAAGTAGGTTTATTTATCGATTGGCTAGTCACCACTATCCAATCCAATCTTAGCTCGTTGCCATAACAACAATGTCAAAAGCATTGTAGTGTTCCGTCCTGAGGTTCCGTCAGAGGTGAGATAGGCAGTTTCTCGAGATAAGGGCTTGATCTTACTTCACCTGGGTAGCTAACATCATCTTATCTGAGTTTGTCGCCATCACTACAATGTCAAAAGCATTGAGGTATTTTATCAGAGGTAAGATAGCAAGCAAGCAAGATAGCAGAGGTGAGGAGCTCGATGGCACAGTGGTTAACGCGCCTGGTTTGCGAGTGCTGAGGTTAAGCAACTTTCGCAAAGGCCGGTCATCGGATTGGTGACCAAAAATGTATCATCTCGAGCTCCTCCGTGCTTCGGAAGGCACGTTAAGCCGTTGGCTCCAGCTGCATTAGCAGTCGTTAACTACCACCAATCCGCACTGGGCTCGCGTGGTGGTTTACCGCCCGTTCTCCCTATCCATCCATAGTGCAGGCTCGTGCCCCAGCAGTGGGCACATAAAATGAGCTGATGATGAAGATAGCAAGTTCCTCAGTAGTTAAAAGGATTCCAGGTGAAATGCGTTTCAACCTTCGGCATTACCATCACTTAACATTGTCTTATCATCCTTATATTTGTTATGATATAATATAGACTACTCCGTGCTTGGGAAGGCACGTCAAGCCGTTGGTCCCGGCTGCATTAGCAGTCGTTAAATACCACTGGGCCCTCGTGGTGGTTTACGGCCCGTTCTTTCTGTGGTGTTTCCATCCATAGGGAAGGCTTCTGTCCCAGCAGTGGGAACATACAATGAGCTGGTGATGATGATAATGATATAGACTACTGAATAATAAGACAAAAGTCGGACATCCGCTATTCCATTGTCGAATTAAATTATTTCGGGCTGATTTTTCAATCGTCAGTTAAAGTTTATTCATTGAATAATTTTGAAATAATGACAGATTCTCTTTAGAAAATATGTCAAAATGACAATGTTTATTAGCTGAATAAAACTTATCTGAGTATTGAAAATCGGGCTTTAAACAACAATACAAGTGCTTTACTAAATCATAAATTAAAACAAATTTCATGTCACATCGGCAAGGAAGCAACAAATAATGACTTAATTATATACGAATTAATAAAGCATAGCTCCTCAAAACTTTACTCAGTACAAAAGAGTTTCAGCGCTAATTTTTAAATTAAAAAGTTTCGTAAGCACTTAATTTGGAAATTAAAAAGAAATTTATGGCCTTCTTATAATTTATTGTTCTGTTAGTCGGTTCTGGGCAAGTGTGAAAGGGATGCAAAGCTATGGCACACAGTATGTTAGAGTAGGACAGCTGTATTTACACAGCGTCGCCCTTTTGATAGTGTTTCCAAATTTTCGGAAAGTGTGCTCTATTGTTTGACATAAGGGAGAGTTTACATAGAGCAGAAACGTTACTATTATAATTTTGGATAGCTTTAACAGAACAGTTCTTGTTTTTGTTTTTAATACTAACTGAAATAAGCCGTTATATAAACTATAACTATAAGTTAAATATCACCAGACTGTTGGATTATATTAAGCCACTTTATAATAATAGCCTTCAATGTACTCGTATGTTGCATGATGTGATATAGCAGAAAGGCTAAAATAAGTTCAAAAATGGCTGTATTTGGCGGTCGGTCTGAACGATTAGTTTCATTAGCTAATCGGTCACGCTAATCTTAAATATATTTTATTATTAAAATAAATCACGTCAAAACTATTAAAACAATGACCACGCGTTAGAAATAAAACAACTACTTCTGCTGAGCTTAAAGTCCGGTGGCGCCGAAAATGACGCCTGAGGCAATCAGCAAACTTTCTCCAAAGAAAAAAAATCGAGTACCTAACTGTGAAGCCGTGCTGTTGGTCCTTGTTGGTTTGTTTTGTGGTTTGTTAAAACATATATAATATTTATATATCTGATGTCTCTTCACAACATACTTTGAAGGTAAATTTTATCAGATACTTCGAAATTGAATGTCACAGACAAGCACTCAGCAAGGGCATTCATTTTCTTCCTTTCCATGTACACCGACAAATATAAGAATATAATTGGATACTTTCCATTTTAAAATAAATATTAAGATACTAAGGCCCGACTTTTCAATCCTCAGATAAATTTTATCCAACGGATAAAATTGTCATTATGACATATTTTCAAAAGAGAATCTGTCATTATGTCAAAATTATACAATGAATAAACATTAACTGACGATTGAAAAATCAGTCCTAAACTTAAAAGTGCGTGTCAAATCAACCTCAACCAAGTCAGTCAACCTGTGCCATGTAAGCCCGACGTTAGCGACAATGCACCGGCCCCCAGCCCGCTCGCCGGAGGGCGGCCGGGTGGGGCCGATTTTTGCCATTTCACCCAAAAAAGTTTCCAACACAATATTTTTATCTAAAAACACCAGTTTTGAGCGAGCTCGCACGCGATAACACGTGCCCCATCAAACGAGTTCGAACGGCCCGGTGGTGACGTCATAAAAACAAAACAGTTTTAGGCTGTGTGAACTTTTACTTTTAAAAAGCGAAAGTGTTGCTCTTTTGTTCTTTTTTTTTGAATTAGTTTTTTTCTTTCTTTCGCCATGGAGTTTTGCGAAGTTTGAAAAGTTTCTGTTGAAAATTTCAATGTATACTCTGTGGTGTTTAGCGCGATTGAGTGCAGTGGTGTTATGATGGCTGTGAGGACTAGATTAAAAAACTATGATGGAGCCACAAGTTAATAACATCCATAACAATAGGTGAGGGGGAAAAAAAATGTTTTTTTAAAATATCAAATTTTATTGAACAGCGAGCGCTAAATGAAAAAGTCTTACGAGAAACCTACAATATATTTTTTTAACTTCATAAACCAAACATCATTGTTCAATTTGAATAGCATGTAGGAAATGCGAATAGGACCTCGATGGTGCAGTGACTTGCGCGTTAGGTCGCAAACAATATGGCGCTTTTTATAAAATACATTTTATAAATATTAAAAATATTATAAATAGAAATCATAATGTTAGTATGTATCTATTTGATTGATAATTACATAAATAATAAAGAAGTTTATGTTTAAGAATAATACAAACGGTTGATATATCTGATATTTTATACGAAACTGAAATTAGATATTGAAAATAGACGACTTGTCTCAGGCGAGAATCAAACCTGCGTCCTTTCGCAAACCGCGCAACAGCCCTTCTGACTGAGCTATCGAGACATTGATTTTCCTGTCAATTGTTTAAGACACTCACACACACACACACACACACATGCCTGCTTACAGTTGGACCAAACTGCCATTTTACCAACACAGATATTTCATTTCAATGATGGAGGCCTGCAACAGGACAGTTATAGCCTATTTACTAACCTTTAAAAGAAACGATGTGTTATTATGCGATACCCAATAATAAATAAGCTTAGTTAAGGAAAAATGGGCAATACTTAGTAGTAGAGGAACTCGATGGCGCAGTGGTTAACGCGCCTGGTCTGCGAGTGCTGAGGTTAAGCAACTTTCGCAAAGGCCGGTCATCGGATGGGTGACCAAAAATTTATCATCTAGAGCTCCTTGGTCCCGGCTGCATTAACAGTCGTTAACAACCACCGCCTCGCACTGAGCCCGCGTGGTGGTTTATGGCCTGTTCTCCCTATCAATCCATAGGGAAGGCTCGTGCCCCAGCAGTGGGGACGTATATGAGCTACGTATATGATGATGACGTATATGATGATAATGGCGATAGGCAATATTTGATAAGGAGAAAGTTTTTAAAGACAAATTTGTCGGAGTCTAGTCAAGATTTGAAATTCGATATTTGTTATAATATGGTTTGTATCCCCAAGACATAATTAATGACTACAAAATAAAACAAATATAAATACATAAATAAAGTAGTTATAAAATTGTAATAGTAATTTTTTTTTAATTTTCACTATGTTACAAATCTTCACTAGATTATATAACATTTTTTAATTCGTGATTTGTTCCTATTGGATTCATATAAGAATAGGATGCTTGTAGCTTTATGAAATTATGTTGAAATACTTAGCATTTATACTTAATTATTTAAACAGCAAAAAAAAAGTTAAATTCTATACATTGCAAATAATATATTTATTTATTTAATTTTTACCCTCGTTACCTTATCTCTAGAAGAGATCTGTTCCAGCCAACCCTAGCTGTGGTGTAAAAAGTAAGCAAGTCTGCGGGACTAATAAATACATTGATGTGTGAAAATAACTATTAAATCAATTTGTATAGGTTAGCCATATTAAAGTCTGCACATTCAACCTGACTGGATCTTATTGATGTTAGGTCCTTACCTATGAAATTGACGTTTTGTATGAAGATTTTTTATAAAATTATATTTTTCATACTAACGTTTTTTTAATTTTCTTAGCATCTATTTATGATTTATGGGTAGTGTGTTTGTTCCACTAGCTAAATATAGCAGACATTAAAAAGAAAAAAAATCAAGTCCCTTCAAAGCTACAATGAAACAAAAAATCAATTCAACAAAAAAAACAAAGTCAATTAAAAAAAAATTTGGGCCATAAAGACACAAAATAATCATTGTTATTACTGAAGCCTAAGTAACATAGTCCTAATTAAATGTTAATAATAATATTAACAATCTGTATTGAGTTTTAGAAGTAATACACTTATTGATGAGTAAGAAAAAAACGCCAATTTCATAGGTAAGGATCCACTATTATATTAGGATTTCCTTCTAGCCCTTGATCCTAGTAGTTAGTCGCAGTTGCTGTCGTAAGATGGCTTTCAACATACATTGGGCTAGCGTGGTGGGTGGGTTACAGCCCCTAATTCAGCCTAGTTGAGCCGGAAACACCAAGGTCATCAAGGCAAAGCTTCAGGGTCAACACTTAAAGGTTAGGTTCTTATGAGTGTAGGCCTTGTAATTTCACTGATAGTCTGAGGTTTCCTCTCCCAGTAACACTTCGACCCATCGGGATCGTCTGTAGTCTGATAACAATGACTGACCAGGACTTTTCGTTGACTTCCAGATGCGGCGGTGACGCGATGTCTGTCGCGCCGGCGGT